>JABFPI010000192.1:0-11830 GCA_022817465.1 Embidobia sp. ZL-2020 | reverse complement strand
AAAAGAAAGAGCGAGCAAAGTTGCGCAATCGTAATTATTGTTATAAGCAATACTGACGGTGAGAATTTGAACTTCCTTTATCGCGCTTGGCTTTGGAAAACGTAACCCGTCGATAGCAATGTGGTGAATATTATCACTGGAATACGAAGCCCTTTGTTAACGCATACAAGGATGTGCGTACTTTCGATTCCGGCATCGTCTTTAAGCACACGGAACGTACGTAACGAACATTGTTGAGCCGATTTCGTTACTAAAGGGAGATATTTCGTAGACTATTGTGTGAAGCATGAGACTCAGTATAACCCGACACATGCTGTTTAATCAGATTATTAATTTGTTTTAAGATTATTAAATTGTATTATTTTTAAGAATCACAAAAGAAATTTGATTCGAAGTGATGACCTCATTTTGGATTAAGTTTAAATTGAGAAAACTCTTTACTGTACTTGTATTTCTGTGCTCTATTATTTCTTTAAAATAAAAGATTCAAAGATCTTGAATTCCAACGAAAAATAACGGCCTGCAAGATTTAATATTAAAAAAATTGCGTGTTTACCTGAATACTGATCGTCAAACGAATTTCTCTCTATTTTATTGAAAACGAGTTTTTTTGTTGCATCAAAAAACCGATCTTGTTTGCAAATTCATTCTTCCTAGTGTACGCAACCTATAGTGTAGTAAAAGTATTGTTTGATGTTTAAAGCCCTTCCAAAGTTACACTTCAAATATGTCGTGTATGCACAGCTTATCTGAGCGCAGGAATATTGTTCAACATTCTTACTTGAGCCAATAACAGATGACACTCGAATTCTCTTCTTCGAGTTCTTTACATTGTTCATGAAAAAATTTTTTCTTCAAAATAAGAATCATAATACATTGTTTGTGTACGAATGCAACATAAAGATATTTTCAAAAAAGATATTTTTAGCTAACTCAAAATACAGATTATTAACGTATTACAGAATTAGTTGATTTAAATAATTAACAAACAAAATTATGGAATTTGATTCACATAATTCGAATATCAAATACATAGAAACTGCATAAAAGTGAATTTTTCAATGTATTAAGTAAAATTTTTATCGACACAAAACATTGAAATGCAACTTGAAAAAAAAAAACTTCTGAAGTCTACTAGAAATAATAAGTTATGACCAGAGAAACAAAAACACGTCGGACTCGACTTAAAAAAGTCCGTTTCCGCGTTCGATTAATTATTCCGAATGTTTATATTCCCGCCCCGCGGACCTGTCACCGGACGATATTTATCATGACCGTATCAGAATGTGACGCGAAACCAGATAAACGTGTTTTCGTACGGCTCGGGATGGTAAATGAAGCGGGGACTTCGATCCGCGAATAAGAGATGAACGCTCGTTTCAAAATTTCGGCCCGAAATCGTAATTGGTTGGGTCCAATGAAAGGGGTAACGGGGGTATCGCCCCCCGATTAGTTGATTTCAAAGCCGCCTCGCGGCACTCTGGCAAGTGTCGTTCGGATCGAAGGTCCGATCGGCGGAGTGAAAAAGACGCGAATCATTATATCGCTCGAAGAGCGACGGCGAATGCGAGCGAATTAATTTGTTAAAGCCGAGCGATAAATAAAGAATACGCCGGCAAAACGGCAGATTTTCAATTAAAACGCGCATTAATTCGCTCGTCAGAATTGTGATTTATTCAATCATTTCGTGTAAATTAGAATGCTAATCGAATGCGCGCCATCTTTATATGTATTTTTATACGACGTATAAATGGTCTTAAATGCGAGCGTTCTTGAAAGGAAACTGCAGCGAGGTTTCAACATATGGAAATGTACAAAAACTCTGCTTACGCTATGATGTTGACTGTGAGCGCGTATTTTGCACCGCAATAATTAAATTTTCCGGGTTTTTTTTCTTTTTTTTTTTTTTTTTTCATTGGAGCGATTTATCAAATCGACTGATCTTTTAAATAAAATGTACCTTTGCAGAGCTTGTAATTCGATTACCCTAAATTTAATTTTTTTTATCATTCCGATGGATTAGGTAGAATTGAAAACACGCAGTTAAGCACATTGCTGAAGTAAGCAATCAAGTAATTGAAATATTACGTCGCAAATGTGCAGTTTATTTTACATTTTCCAGCAAAGATCGTGCTTTTAAGAATTAATCTTCAGCACTAATTTTATTATTAATAACGAGGGTGAGCAGGAGTTTTATTCGAATTCATACTTTATTCAATCACTAAAAGATTTAAATTATAAAACACAATTAATACACGGAAATGAAAGAAAAAAGTTAATGAAAATTCTCGAGCTTCAGTTCTCGCGCTCATGTTGTTCAATTCCTCGAATCTGCGAGCGATAAAAACGATTTTTTCCCTTGGTAAAATGATTATTGCCATTTTATTCCATCCGTTTTTGTTTCACAATTTAATAGCCCGTGTCTCGAATGAAAATGCGGGATTTCGCGAAACGTATTTCATTACAAGCGAGGGAATTATGAAAATACGAAAGAACGCGCGAGAAATGTTGCCCGCATTTGTTCGAACATTTTCGGCCGCGACGTTAAATTGTAAAAAATTGACAATTAAGCGCCAGTATTTTGGCGGCTAAATAACGAGGCGCGTGAAAAATATGAATGAAAGAGGTCGGATTAAAGCGAGGTCGCTGGCGAAACTGAGAAACGAGACGGAGCCTTTTCAGGTGGGAAAAATAGTTTCCTCCGATTTAACCGATTCGATCATGCCAGGTAATAAATTCGTGGCTAACAAACAACCGCAAAGCTGAACGAGACAGGTAACAAGATTCCACCGAGATTCTACAGAGTATGGCGTCGTGCCAGCTGTATTGCGTCGGCAGCGTGTTAGTGGCTAGTACCATCTAAACACGAATGTGCTCCACGCCGCAGAAGCTACTTACCAAAGACACGACTAATCAGTTTGACGATGACTCACAGACGAATTTATTTAATTCGATAACTCTACGCGTATCGCGTTTTAACGTCCTAACTAATTGTCCGAAACTTCTCGTTTGCAGTTACAGAATTGTAATTGAATCGATTTTTTTTACAAAAGGATTTTTTTTTCAGCCACGTTGTTTTTACTTTTTTCTTCATTTTTCTTAATAACTTTTTTCTTCGTTTTTCTTATGAAAATTCTATGTTACATTTTTGAAATCGAAGAAGAATGATTTAAATAAAATTTTTTCAAGTATTTTTAGTACTTTCGGATTTTTCATAAAAGTTATATTATAGAGATGTGCCCATCAAAAACCGATTCAAATATATGTTAATTTAAAAAGCAATTCAATACAAATTGTTCATTATTCAATAGATTTTGAATGCCAATTTTAGATTCGCAGTTACAGAAAACAGCATGATTTTCGTAGAAATGAAATTCAATCTATTTCATTTACCGACATTTTTCGTCAAAATTTGTTGCACAAACGAGAATCGAAAACACAAAAGCGTAACGCTAGCTGATCCAGGTTATTTAGGGTTAAATGCGTGTTATTCAATTTCACTTCGATCAATGTTTTTTCGTTCGCAGCTTTTTGATTGTTTCTGAATTGACGGTATCAAGAAACGACGAAAACAAAGACAGCAATCGACTGTCGTGTTTGCAACAATTTGCGCGAAATGATTCTTGATCGAGTTTTCGATCAATTCGTTCGACTGCAAATGAACTTTTTCGCGGACCTACATAATGAAAGCGCACTACAATGTTGATGAACCCGGTTCGAACCGGAAGAGTGGCAAGTCGGGCTCTGCGTACGGCTGAAAAATGCAAACTCCGATATCACTCCTTTCCTCCTAACTCCATCCATTTGTCTTTTGAACGTATAAATCATTGCTTTCTCATCTTTTACTACCGTTGTATTGATAAATATTGTAAACGTTCGCTTCGATCCGCTCGATTGTGAAGACGAAACATTTGTTGCCTCGAAAAAAGGGTTCGTTTTTGCAGTCTCCGCCTTTTTTCACCGTTTCGTAATTTTTTTCGACCTTTCGAATTCAGAACGCAAGATCTTGTTTCCCAGTCGCGGATCAAATGATTCGACTGCAACGCATCGTCGTTGCACTGTTCTAAGTCGCGCCTTCTTATCCGAGTAGTATTTCATCAGCGTTTGTTTCCACGCACACAACCAACGTCATAGATCATCGGCTTTTTTGAACATCTCGGGCAACTGCTCGTTTCATCGAGACCGTGCGATCCGGCAGCTGTTAAGCGTACGTCTTTCCCGTCGCTTCTGCCTCTTTTTTCTTCATTCGAATTTCTTTTTTCCTTCTCCCATTTGTCCTCCCTTATCGAACACCGCAAAGCCAGCGCCTCCTAAGTGCAATATGAATATACTTTGCGTCATATTTCTAGTTTCCCACTTTTCCCTACCTCCTGTTTTGGATGTTGGAAATTTAAATGATAATTGACGGCGAGTTTTATTGATTTCTCGTCGAACCAACTTTTGCAAGTCTTCGCGGAGAAAAATAAATGGCACTGTTTACCGCTGTTGAAAAAAGTTCAAATTTTCAACTCTAAAATCATTCAATTGATCAGAAATGTTTGATTTCTTCTGATCAACTGATAATAGAAAAAACTCGAAGCTTTATGTTTTTGTTCGATTAAAAAAGCAAACACGATTAGGAAACGGTCAACCCGTAAAAGGGTTAAAAAAACTAATCTCCAAAAAGTCTTTAAAAAAGTGGGGGCAAATGTTTGCAGTATAAATGATCATCTCCGCTGCAGTTGGAGGTATCAATTTGCAGTTACAGGAGCTGCGCGTGCGGCGTAAACAACGAACGAAATCGAAGGCGAGAAAAGGAACCAGACTCGCGGGGTATATACGATGCCGGCCCCGCCATTTGTCAATCGCCCTCGCTGACGACTCGAAGTTATCGTAATAAAATTGCGCCGGATGCTTTCTTCGGCGGTTCAAGAAGTGTATCGGGTGATCCCGGGCGGCATAACGCTCGTTCGTTTTATCCCGACCGACAAGTAATTCGATTCGTACTTGACTCGCACAAAACGGTCGGGGCTGCGACAAGGCGTGCGCATATTTTCGACGTCACAATTTCCGCCGTCGTCCGACCCCACGTTACGTCTGGACATTTTCTTTTCAATTCGCCCGACCATCCCTGACTGCTGGCAAACGCCTTTTCAATGGTACCGCAATACGCGCGGGACAAAGTCAATTAAGCGAGTTAGATCGATTGGCTTGTACGAAAGTGTCATTTGTTTTTTTGAGAGAGAAAGACGGATACAAGTCAAGAGAGAGGACAACTTCTCGAAAATATCGGCTTTCTTGTCCACCTGCCGTTTATGATTCCGGTCAAGCCAATTAATGGTCAATTGGATGTTTAATTTAATCCCGCGGTCTTGTTTTTTTTGCACACGTGTGATTGCAAATTTAATTGCAACTCGAATTATACGTCAATATTGGTCCTTTCAATGCGGAAAACAGTTTTTCTAAAAGGGAACGGATCAATACCACGTTTGTTCGAAAAAGTTCGGCTGTAATTGGAATTTGTTAACAAACTTAAAATACTACTAAAAATAAAATATTATTTCAACAGACTTATTCGATATAAAAGTAACATTTAAAGTGAAACGTTCAAATAGCGTAAAAGTGAAGTACTTGATCAAACTGACAAGGCCTTTTGAACTCTTTTATTGACCGCAGTTTCATTTCACAAGTTTCGAATAATTTTGCGTTCAATTTGTTAATATTTTTTTCAATTAATTAAAATATAATAATTAAAACATGTAAAGGAACTAATCATTCTACTCATTTTTTATTTCATACTTTAAATACTTTAAGACATCATTCATTTACTACTATGCAAACATTATTTTCCATGTTTATAGACATCATAAACAATATCTTCCTTTTTTGATACCTTATTTTTATGTAGAGAAGAAGAAGGCCTAAGGCGAGTTTTGCTTTGCGATGCGTCAATTAAAAATAAAAAGAATATAATTAGGTTGCAAGAATTTAATATTTCTTATTTGCGTTACAATTCCTTACATCTTTATGAAGCACCAACACTAAACCAAAACGAAACATCAACACTCATTCCCAATATAAACAGTATTTTTCTTTTTCTTTTAATTTCCTTTTTGTTTTTAGTAATTGTTGCTTTTTGACCGCTATTTCGAGATGGTTCTTTTGTTACATTCATGTTCAAAAGTTAATTTATCCCTGTTTTAAATATTAATTTAATATTTTAATAATTAATAATAACAAATTATTATCAATAATGTAATTCACAACTTTTATTTACTAATAAATACTGTAAAAAAAACATTTACCCCTGTGAAAGCATTAAAAATGTATAGCATTAAAATAGTTAGTTAATAATTTTCTATTGATAAAGAATCTTAAAATAGTTTTTTTATTTAATTAATTAATTAATTTCCTTTATTTGCTTTATAGCTATCAGCTGTAGCAAAGGGGATGTACAAAGTTTTTCCAAAAAATAAAATTCAGTTACATAAAGAAATAAAATATGAATTACAGTCAGCAGCATAAAGACAGATTACAAATAGATAGATTATTCGTTCAAAATAAATGCTCGTAATTTCAACGCATTAACAATGAAATAGTATACATTTTTCAGATTTACAGTATTTGACAGATAATAAATATTATGTAATTGTACATCACGTGGTAAATTAGCAATCAACAAAGACAGATAGTTTTCTCTGAGGTGATTATAAATAGGGCAGACAAGTAACAAATGTTCAACAGTTTCGAGAGAATTCAGATTATATAGTGAACAAATTTGATTTTGATCGATTTGGTATTTGAATTGTTTAACTCTAAAAGATGTGTAACGAGTGTTTGATAAGCGCAGCTGTGCAAAGACTTTACTCATATAGAAATTCGATCTCAATGACAAATACCAAGCTGGTGGATCGGTATGAGAACGGATGGATAGATATGACATGGAGTTGTATTGAAAGTATCGTAGCAGGTCCAAAAACTTGAGATAGTCGTAAGCGCGGTTAAATGCTAGGGTCCTGTGACTCTTCCAACTCTCAGGGTTGAGAGAGTCCCAGACATCAGACATTCCAATATTACGCAACATGTTGTCGAACTGCGATACCCAATTGTATTTATCTACGTTACCCGGATTGTCACGAAGTTTAATCAGGCGAAGCAAACAAACTCTGGCAAGGCGATTCGAGTCTGAAGATAACAACGTTTCAATCCAACTCCAAGCCGCGCGAAAAACTTGATAGGCTAGCTTAACTCTACATAGCTCTAATCGAAGAGCTGCGTTTGGAGTACAGGAAGGTAGAGAGAGCAACCTTTTGAAAAAATTACTCTGTACTATCTCCATGTTCTCCACGTAGCGAAGGCCCCAGATGTGGGCGGCGTACAACAAGGTTGCAGTCACAACGCTGTCAAAAAGTTTGGTCTTGGCCGGCCATGAATCTGTCCTACTATTACAAATAGTTTTCAAAACTGAGCCAGTAGCTTGACGCGCTTTAACAATTGCTCTCACAGCGCAGGCGGAACCTAAAGAGGAACTAGTGAAAATTGTACCCAGATAACAGTATTCATTTACAACGGCCAACTCTTGACCACCAATGTAAAAACGCTCGGCGGTCGGTCTACCCCCGCGACGGAAATGTACAATCTGGGTCTTTCGAACATTGATAGTTAAATGTTTACCGTCGCAATAATCCTCAATTGCACTCAATAACACATTCATACGCACTGGCGAATTCGCTAAGGCAACAGCATCGTCGGCATACAATAGAAGTAACAAATCAACCATACCGTCAATATTTATTCCTTCCAGGTTTTTCTCGCGGAGAAATTTCTCAAAATCAGATACAAATAGAATAAAAAGGAGAGGGCTTAACGTTTCGCCCTGTAAAACTCCTTCTGTCACATCGAATTCCCGGGAAAACTGATCATTCAGTCTGACTCGAAAAAATGCGTTATCATACAAATTTTTCAAGATACGTACAAACCGAGGACTGACTCCCATATCAAAAAGCCGGTTCCATAAAAGTGAGTGTGAAATCGAATCAAACGCCCTTTTGAAATCAATAAACAATGCAAAAACTTGACCTTTAGGAAGTCGTAAGCTACAGTGGATCGCAGATTGTAGTATAAAGATATTGTCAATACAACTTCTACCTCGCCGGAAACCGTTTTGCGATTCATTGAAGTGAGCGTTTTTGAATGCCCACTTTTCCAAACGAGTACAAATGACTTGAGTAAACGCTTTGGGCGTGCTATTACATAATGCAATTCCCCTGTAGTTAGATGGATCGTGCGTGTCACCTTTTTTATGCAACAAAGTTAGTACTGATTCTGACCAAGCTTTGGGGACTTTTTCTGAAGACATTATTTCATTGAAAAGGGATGTGATTACTTCAAGTGCTTCTATTGGTAAATTTTTCAGAAAGTCCACAGAGACTCCGTCAGCACCAGGTGCTTTACCTGCTTTCATTTTTTTCAGTGCGAGTTGAACTTCAGAGACACTAATTTCACAATCAAGGTCTTTATCCAAAACACCGAAAAACAACGTTTCGCACAGTTGAGCAGGCGGGTATATACTAGCATAGAAATTTTCCCAATCCGGCATTGCAATAGGATTTACAAAAAAGGGTTTTTTATCAAAACGGCGGATCGTTTGCCAAAATTCTTTTGAGTTACCAACATTTGCACACTTATCTTTTATTTTCTGTTCATGTTCTAATTTTTTATTACGAGTTATCAATGTATACGCTTTTTTTGATTCAAGATATAAAATTTTTTCTAAACTATCAAAATTGCTTCTCATATAATTTTTATGTGATTTTTCCATACGCTTTTTGGCCTCCAAACACTCTAGATCAAACCACGGTTTTTTAAATCTGTCTCTGAACGGATAACGATTAGTTTTAGACATAGAAAGTTGGTTCGCAACAGATTTCATTGTTGAGATCAACAACGTATACTTATCATCAACAGATAAAACATTTGAACAAAAAGACACACGGTTGTCAACAAATTTATCTTTAATCAATCTCTCATAGTCAATTTTCTTTTCAAAACACCAAGAAAGCTTTTCAACGCTATTAAGACGTTGCGCAGGACGACAGGGTTCGATTGGGGTCGGGATCGAATAAACTTTGAGGTTGAGGGACACTGGATAGTGGTCAGAGAGGTTAGGGACACAGACGACTTCAAACTTATCGATGAGATCAACATGAGAAAAATTTATCCAAGCTAAGTCTATGACACTATTGCCTCTATGTCCGTCAAAAGTAAAAAGACCTTCAAAGTCGCCAAAAGTTCTACCGTTCAGTAATATAAAATTATTATCTAATATAAAATTATTCAACAATTCACCGCGGTCATCAATTTCAGAATCGAAAGAATTTCGTTTTGGCAACAGGTTCGTTCTCTCTAATAAATATTCATCAACCTCAAATAAATTAGAAACTCGGGCGTTAAAATCGCCAATTAACAATATCGGTTTATCTGGATAGTTATGATTTATGTCATCCAAACACAATTGCAATAAATCTAAAACGACGCTAAGATTACGGGTTTTTGTGATGTAAAATATACCCAGAATAAAATCAAAATCATTAAACTTTATATAAACTATTATCCATAAAAAAGAAGAGTCAATCACAGTAAAAGTTATTGCAGAGTCAAGCATGAGTAAGAGGCCGCCAGATGCCCTGCCAATGTCGTGTTGTTTAACTGCATCGACGGATGTGAACTTGCGGTCTGACCAAGGAGAGGGCAGAGATGAGATTCTGTCCACGACCCAGGTTTCGCAGATGCCCACGACGTGCGCGTCTGCAAGAGGCTGAAAGTCTCGGATGTTTTTCAAACCGTGAGCGTTCCAGAAGGCGATACGTATGCTGCTGACTACATCGTGTTTTTTTGGGCGTTCTCCGTTGGACGTCTGGGGTTTTGTTTACGAAGGCGAGGGGCTGGAATGAGTTTCCAGTTCTCGGCGTAAACATCCCAAGTATACCACTCGTTGTCGATTCGCAGGCCGCGACTCGTACGTTCGACCGATTTGCCAAGTGAGCGCTCGTGCCTGGTACGCTGGCGAAGCATTTGTTGTATTTTCTGGTCGTTTGGTGCCAAGTCGGGCTCGATATAGATGTCCGAGTCACGAAGCGTGGCCTTTTTACGACGTAGGATGTCTTGTTTAATTTCCCACGAACGGACGGTGACGATCGTCATATTCGATTTTGACAGCAGCTTGGCGGAGGTAACAGCATCATCTAGAGCAAAGACAGAATTAAAAAAGGCATTTACCTCAGTGAGCGTGTCATGAGGTGCAAAACTCTTGCCTTTAATAATCAAATTAAGCTTTCTCGATTCCCAGTCTTGTTTATCGAACAGTTTGTTGTGAGACATGAGGTTGCGGATCAGGGTTTGCTGGATGGCATCCTGGGCACCGAGACGCTCGAGAACTCGGGCGTTAGAATCGTTCGATGCGGAGAAATCGTCTTCTAGTTTTGTTACCCTTTCGCTCAGTGCAGCAACATTGGCCATTTTGTCGTTCAATTCAGCACGAAGAGTGTCAATTTCTTTCATCGTGTCGTTTTTGCTGGTTTCAATGTCGTCTCGGAGTGAGGCGAATTGATTGTTCGCTTCTTCACGCATTTTCTGAAGAAAACACAAGATGGTGTTTGCGTCTGCATCGGGTGGTAAGCTGGACTGCGGAAGAGCGGCGCCGTCTGACATCTTTGCCAATTTGCATTCGTTTTCCTGCGAGGACAACTCAGAATCTTCCTCGATTTTCCTTTTGCGGTTGTCAGTATAGCCAGTGATGAGTTGTTGGTTCGGCGCGGCTATTGCAAGTCTGCTCGCGTTGTTTGGACGGCCCAGTTTCTTCGATTTGGCTGGTTTCGTTGGTTTGACAGGTGTGTTGTGGTTTGAGCTGTCAGAAGACTGCTCGTTGCACCGCCAGGCGTGCTGGTTCGAAACTTCAGAGAGCACGGTGGTATGGTCACTTTCTACTTTATCGACACCTTCTGGAGATGAGATTTGTTCTTGCATGACTGGCGGTAAGCTGGGGACGCATGGAATGTCATCCAGGGACTGATGGAAATGCTTTTCAGGAAAAGCCCAGAACACACTATCTCCAGGTCAATAATGACGGGCAGGCCTGTTACGAGTAGAGGAGAGGAGAGAGCAATCGTGAAACGCTCTCTCCACTGGCCTGAAAAGGCGTGATGAATGTCGATTGCAGGTTAGAAACGTGACGGCTGGATCAAGTGCAAAAAATTGCTCTGAGGCAGATTTTCCGGGTCTGAGTTGTTGAAAAACTGCAGGATCGACACTCCAGGAACACTCAAATACCGTTATCCCAGCGGTGATGTATAAATTTACAATGAAAATTACAATAGAAAACGGAGCAAAATTCGGAGCGTATTAATAGCTTTCTGGTCACGTGAGACCCCCCCAAATTAATTAAAATTAAGTAACATAATGTTGTGTATGTTGAAGAGCAATAAATGCAAAACGGTTCTTATTTGATGCTTCTAATCAAACTTGAAAAATTGTTAGTTTAGATCGATACCTCTTACGAAAAACGAGACAATTCAAAATATGCTCGAAAAACGAGATAATTCAAATTATATTTGAAAAACGTGACAACTCGCATTTATATTCGAAAAACGAAACAACTCGGATTTATACTTATATATATATATATATAATGAAATGTAACTTTTATTCAAAATCGAATTAAACTTTAATTAAAACTGAATGAAAATGAATTGATATCAAACTGAAATTAAATTAAAATGGAATTATTATTAACTTCAATTTAATTGAAATTGAAGGAAAAGTTAATTGAAATCGAATTAAAAGTGAATTCAAA
>JABFPI010000191.1:0-11851 GCA_022817465.1 Embidobia sp. ZL-2020 | reverse complement strand
TAGCGTTTAGTACTATTAATGTCCTAGGACACATTATTATTGCCCCGAGAGCGAAGCTCGAGGACAATAATATGTGTCCGAGGACATTAATGTACTAAACGCTAACTTCAGATTGAACTTAAAATCAATATCATCTCATGAAGATGAAGCGATAGAAAAAAGAATTATCAATTCGTACAAAAAATGAATTCCTGAAAAATATAATTTTCTTTTTGCTAAAGTGACTTTCTACGAAAAAAAATTTCTAACCGCAACCCCCGCCGCCCTTTAAAGTTGTCTTATACTATTTAAATCCAAATTTTATAAGCTATATATTCCCAATATACGAACTTTGTCCATGGATTCCTTCTAATACTTGATTTTCAAAGTATTGCCTATCCTTAAATTGTAAATATATTTAGTGAATTATCCATAGTGTAACATTTTCGAATTAGGTAAGTACTAGTACTTTATAAGTTGTGAATGTTTATACGTGGATAATGAACACATTTTTAAAGTAGAATTTGAATAATATTATCAATGTTATAATTTACAAGCATTCTTTTTATATATGCATCTTCCATAAGAATGAATGAAAAATTTACGTTTTTGAGTTCAAATACACGGAGAAAATGTTATACGGATAGTCCGTTTATCCAGTACGACTGAGTCGACTAGCGAAAATTATATAAACAAAAAATCAAAACAAACGTCTGAATTGCTTTGCCGCATTAGGGATCATTCAGATCAAGCTTCAACGTCATAGCAACGACAAAGTCACCATTGTTAAACAATTAAAAACAAATGAAATCGCTGCCTTTGCTGTGACGTTCGGCTTGATGTGAATGATCCATTAGCCATCCGTGTGTGACAGTTGTGCCATACGTTTAGTTTACCTGTCTAACTATTTCATACTGATCGTTTTTTGTACGGCAAAAACCTGGTACAATCTTTGTACGGCAATATGTCACAAGAAAAGAGCAATTTGGTTTCCCAGTATGTCGAATATAACAAGGAGACGAATATGACGACATGTAAAGTCGCTGGTTGCACTCAATCTCCAATGAAGGTACTTTTCTATATACAAGTATTTAATATCTCTAAACATTGACAGTTTAATGAAACATTCTGTTTATAATGTATCAGTATCATTAAATCCCCTGACTTTTCCCGATTTTTCCCCAAACTATTATAAGTAAAACAGAAAAAAAAGTTATTAATAGTACATTTCATAACGAGGACGCTTGCGCCCGAGTTGTAAACGACGTTTTATCGGTACCGAGGACGAGGTACCGGACCGAAACTGGCCGGTAAAGTATTACCGACCGAGTCCGAGGTACATAAATTATATTTCTAATTTATTTTGATTTATTTTGCATACATTCACCAAATACACATAAAATGGCATGTCCAATAATAACTTTACATAAACTTTCTTACATAAAATGTGATAGAATAACAGAAATACAATCGTAAATTTGTAAATACGAACATTCTAAATTGTTAACTTTATAAGTACGAATAGCTTCAACTTATTCCCAGAATATTCCCTTCAAGTATTTCTACACTTTTCCCTCACTTTCCTCTAACTTTTCTCTGATTTCTCAGTCACCAGATATTCTGTAAAAATAATTTATATCAGTGTTCTCCTTTAAGACATCTTTGAATATCCTTATAGTTGAAAGAGTTTATAAATTTGTATTGGAATGCTTGCAAAAAATAAAATAATGAAAGTATATTATTATTTTTAGGGTCACAAAGTAGCGAATTTGTTACGGCACATGTACCGTTTTCATCCGGAAGTGGGGAATGTCATAACGGCGGAAAAATTGGAACGTGCAAAACGGGCTACAGATAACGTCGAAGATGACAGTTCAACCAATGTGTCAAGGAAAAAAAAAAAAGTGAATAATGCGATAACAATTTCCGTCAAAGTGATGAAAGAGGACATCATAGAAGGATTTGTTGAACTTGTGACTGTAAATGGCCGCCCATTTATAGCTGTTCAGGATTCTGGATTGCGACGAATCATTTCTCGAATGATGAATGCGCTAAAATTAAACATCAATTCGGAGAATGTCAAAGACCATGTCAGTGAATCAGCTCAAAAACTTAGAGACAGCATTTCTCAGGAAGTCAGAGGTAAAATGGTTTGTCTCAAAACTGATACAGCATCACGATTGGGCAGGAATTTTCTTGGTTTGAATATACAATACGTTCATGACGGGAGACTCGTTCTCCGAAATGTGGCTGTGCTTGAGGCAAACTACAGTCACACAAGCGTTAACTTGAAAGAGGACATTTTGACCATTCTTCTGAAGTTTAATATTACAAAAGATTATATTTATTCGATAACGACCGACAATGCGCGAAACATGGTTCGGATTGCATCATTAATTAACGGGGACATTGACGATGAATTATTCGAAGCGTTAGAAGAAAGACAAAGCGAGGAAAAAGAAGAAAAAGAAGAAGAAAACGATCGTAACTTTAGAGAAATGCTGGAGTTACATTTCGATGTTCAAGCTATGAGATGTGGAGCGCATACCCTTCAGTTAGCAGTGAACGATGTTTTGAAAACTGAGAGCATCAAGGGTATTTTGAGCAATGCGCGAACTGCAATTAAAAGTCTCCGCACATCCAGCATGTCTTCCATTTTGAAGACATACAACACAGGAAGACCATCCTTGGACTGTCCAACTCGCTGGAGTTCCTCGTGTAAAATGCTAGAAGATTTATTAAAATGCGAAAAGGTGTGTTTATTTAGTGTAAAATTTTATTATTTGTGAACTCCTTTTACATTTATGCGCATATGAAAATACACTCAACTGCCACTGAAGTTTCATCGTCAGGACCAAAACGTTCACTTATTTTTCGCAATTATAATTGGCTACTGAATTTTATTTCAACCTGATTGACTAACCGTGAAAAATAGATGGGTTAAACATATATATGAGTGGTAGTCCAGCGTAGTATAAATTAACTTTTAAGAGTAGCAAAAAAACGATTACAGATAACAAACTTTCTTCTATTTAAATTATTGTCTGTACAATATTTAATTATAATTTGTATCATAATAATTATATATGACATCACAATTTTAAAATTAATGTGGATCTTTCTTTACAGTTGAATTCAAAAGTTAATATATCTAAATTAAAAATATTTGTATAATATTTCAATTATAACTTGATTAATGATAATTAAATATATACTATAACATTTATATTTCTTAATAGTATAACCATTGCTTATTTATTTATTTGTTTCCTTGTTAAATTAGCATTTAAAATCCTTTTTTTTAGTACTACTGTGCGTAATTAATGAAAAAAATATACGCTTGTGTATACAAATAACTTGGTTTTAGGCTTGTTTATCGTTATACAAATTTGGGATCTTATTTTTAACTGTAAAATGAATTTGTGCTTGCAATATTGTAGAAATCTGAATATTGTGATTTTATGATAGAACCATCTTAAAGGAGTGTGCGTTAGCTATTACATCTTTATTAAAAGATGCATGTTACCTAGGCTTTTTTCAATTAGTTTTATGTTTGTATAGGTATGTTTAGATTTTGCACAGACGAAAAAGGAACTGTACCTTACGGAAGATAAGTGGAATGACATTAAATCATTGGTCGTAACGTTGAAACCTGCTATGATAGCCACCACGTGTATTCAGAGTGAGCAACTGATCGTCGGAGATTTTGTTGGAATCATCTACAAGTGTATATTAGAAACACGTAAAACGACAACCAGTTTTAGTAGCGATTTGTGTACACGTATCGAAACGAGATTAAGCATTTTGTATGACTGCGATGCCTTTGTAGGTTCTTTATGTTTAGATCCAAGGTATAGAGTTTTTCTTACCGAAGAGCAAATTTGTCAGGCCAAAAAGTATTTACGGACTCAATGGATAAAAATGAATCCGCAACAACCAACGACTACTGATCCGCCTAATGAAGTAGTAACAGAAAACTCCACAAACATCGATTTGCTCGATCGATATTTGCAAGAGAAGTATAAAGAGTTAAATATTCGCGAGATATCGGCAAATTTTGATGATAACATCAATACGTTGATTGATAATTTCCATCATACCCCAATGGTCGACAAAAAAACAAATCTTTTACAGTGGTGGGAGGGAAAGAAACACGTTTATCCAGAATTGTATTCGTTGGCTGTTGTGGTGCATGGTCTGCCAGTTACCCAAGTAAGCGTGGAAAGATTATTTTCCCAATTTAAGTTTATTCTTGATGACTTAAGGAACAGAATCGGATCGGATATTCTAAATGACATTTTACTCGTTCGAGCAAATAAGTTATTTAATAAGCAGTAGGAATGCGTATATTCATTTAGGTAGATGTACCAGTTATCGATAAATTTGTTCTATTTCTATCTGTTTCAATATTTGTTAGAAGAATATGATATTTTTGCTTCAAACTGATACAATAACTTATTCTTTTTTATTAACATTGCATTACATTTTGAATTCTCAATAATCGCGTATTATTTTTATTTAATATTCCGGTTTAAACTGAAAGCTCTCCAATAATAATTACATTTCGATGATTGGTATATTTCCCTTACATAAAGACAAGTTAGCCGAAATAATTTGATGACACGGAGAAAAGACACCTAAAAAAAATTACAATACTTTACAGTACTGCAATGATATTGTTGATTGTATGACATAAATTTTTATAAATTATGGTATAAATTCTTATAAATTATGACATGAATTCGAATAAATTCATATAAATTATGCAATATAGGTATGGTAAAAATTAGTATAAAGTGAATGATATCATTGGAGTACTGTAAGTACAGTAAATTTTGTTAGGTCTTTTTTCTCCGTGTACAATTTTAACAAATTATCCCGCAAAAATATTCCATCTAGAAATCCAAAAAGGAATCCGCAAAAATTCCAACTTATACTAAACTACAAATAAATATTTTCTTGTGTTTTAATAACATCTTGTTTGTAGAGTTTATTTAAATAATCTAGAATATCTTTCTATTTTTTATAATTTTCTATTGTATTGTACTTTATTGTTTCCTCAGGTTGGTGCATCTACATAAACAAATCAATGCGATACAAGTTCGCATACACAAAAAAATTCGCAAATAATGAAAGAAGATTAAAAAATTATTCACTTATAATTTTTTCGTTGTATTAGAATTTCTGACTCAAGCTTGGTTTATTTACATGTTTAAATTTATAAAAATTTTTACAATTTTTTTAATCTAAAAAACTCGTGCGTGTGTTTATGAACTTGCAGAAATCTATGCGCAAGTTGCAACACCTTTGTACAAGCGTTTTCATGGGTTCGAACCCATGCGCACACTTATATAATTTAAAATAACCGTGAATACGAAAAAATATCTTTACGTATGCATAGTTACCTATCCAACCTCGTGTGCAAGCCCACATCTCTTAAAACCAATGTTGAGCAAAAAAACATTTGCTTAAAAATCAAATGTTCATTTGCAATCAAATCATTTGCAAAAACATTTGCTTAAAAATCATCTTAAATTAATAATAATTACAAAATATATAAAAGTACAGCGAAAACAAAGGAAAAAACAACAAAAAACAATTTTTTTATGTTATTTGTTAGAGGCTCTAACAACTAACAAGTCTGCTCCCGTGTTATTTGTTTAGGGCCTCTGACAACTAACAAGTCTAACCGTGTTATTTGTTACGGACTCGAACAAAAACAGAACAATAATTGTTATGTTAGTAATAACATAACAATTTTGTATGTTTTGTTAAATTTTTTACAATTTTGTTATAAATTTATATTTTGGCTTTATATGGTTATACATGGGTATGTTATAGGTTTATATGAGTAAATATGGATATAAATGGTTATACATAAGTTCATATCAATATATAATATAGATATTTATGTTTATATATACATATGTATATGAGGGTATAAATAGGCGAATATGATTATATAGTATAAGTATTAATGAGTAAATATGGGCATATATAGTTATATGGGTACATTTAGGTTTTTATAGTTATATACGCGTATATATAGAGATATATATAAGTATATAAATTTATAAGGGATATATATATATGTTTGTAGTTATTATTGCGTATATATGTATATGTAGACGGATTCGGGTAAATATGGTTATATACGAGTTTATGTGAGTCTATTTAGGTATTTATGGTTATAAATGTGTATATATGGGTATGTATGAGTATGTATGAATGTATATGAGTTTATATCGGTATATTTAGGTGTTTATGGTTATAATTGAGTGTATATATATACGCCTTAGTGTCATAAAAGGCAAAATACATAACCATGTAATGTATATATATAGATATTATAAATATAGATATATATTACATGGTTATGTATATCTATATTTTTAATATCTATAGATATACATTATATAGTTATGTATTTTGCCGTTTATGTAATTTGACAGTAAGGCATATATATATATATGAGTAAATATGAATCTATACGAGTCTATGTGCAGGATATATAGGTATTTATCCTTATATATGCTTACATATGGGTAAATTTAGGTATTACCATGTATACTCATAATTACACATATTCACTTATACATACCCATATATACCCATATATAATCATAAACACCTATATATCCCACATGAATCCATATAGATTCAAATACAACCATATTTACTCATATATGCCTATATGTACGCAGATATAACAATAAATACCTAAATTTACCCATTCGAATTTAAATATAATCATAAACACCGATATAACCCACATAGATTCATATTTAACCGTATTTACTCATATGTACCTTTATATACGCGGATATAACAATATGTACTCATACTAACTCATATATTACCATATATACCCATATTTACTCATAGCATTTATGTATACCCGTGTCTACGCATATATAAACACCTATATATCCCACATAGACTTTATATACCCATATTTACGCAAATATGCGTAAATAATGCGTAAATATGCGTAAATATATATATTGATATGAATTTATATATAACCATTTATACTCATATTTAGTCACATAAACCTGTACATACCCACATTTACTCAAATAAACCCATTTATAACGATGTAAAGCCGAAATATAAATTTATAACAAAATTGTCGAAAATTTAAAAAAACGTACAAAATTGTTGTTATTACTAACAAAACAATTTTTTTTTTGTTTTTGTTAGAGCCAACAAATAACACAATCAGATTTGTTAGTTGTTAGAGGCCCTAATAAATAACACGGCCAGATTTCTTAGTTGTTAGAGCCCCCGAACAATAACATAACAAAGTTGGTGTTTTGTTTTTTTCTAAAAATCAGTAATTCTTCATATTTTTTGGTTATTAAACATGATTTTATGAATTTAACCTAAGTTAAAGGTGAAATCCTCAATTCTAACAAACTCCAAAACTAACATGTTTTGCCCAACACTGCTTAAAACATCCGTGAGCAAGAATAAATACCTATGCACGATCGTACTCTGCGGTAAGAGCTCGTACGTATCTTCATACACTCGCAGAAATCTATGTGCAAGTTAACACACCATTGCGCATGCGTTTTCATGGGTTCAAACTCATACACACGCTCGTGTAACCTAAAACATCGGTTAGCACGAAACCGTTAGTATTTACCTGGTCAAGTTCGTGCGCAAGCTTACATAACTTGGTTACTCGTACGCAAGAATAGATAGCTTTGCGCAGGCATGCTTGTTGAATTAAAAAAAAACACCTACGTACATAATTTTAATTTTGAATGGAAGCTAACTTAAAACACTCGTGCGCAAGTACTAATATTTTTGCGCATGTCTCACAATTGAACATATAATTGCTATTACTCAAATTTAGAAGCATTACAGTCTATTGCACGCCTATATGTGCAAAAGGAAGAATGTTTTCGGAGTGCTTCACTTTTATTTAAAATCCGGAGTCGCTCCGGAGTCAAATTTCTATAGACTCCGGAGTCATGGATTGACTCCGGAGCTTTTAATGACTCCTATCCTCTTGACTCCAACCAGTTGACTCCGCTCCGGAGTCACTCCGGCTAGCGGAGTCGGCTCCGGAGTCAATGTTTTCTTACTCCGACTCTGACTCCGGAACCCTGGTTTATAGCCAATAAAATAGTTAAAATGAACATGCATTTTTATTGGCTATAAGCATTACACCGATTTGCAGTATCCATTGGAGGCTTTAGAAACCAAAATAATAGTGGTTGTTTGTATTGGATACTGTTATAATTGTCAAGCAGCTCAAACAGAAAAACGGTACAAGTTTTTTCTTTAATTATTATTTTTTGATGTTAAATTTTTTTATGCTTAAACAAATCGACATATTTTTGTATTCAAAACATCTCGTCAACGTTACCCTAATTAGTGTATCAACATTTATAAACAAATATCATATTCATTATCAACTAACATTTTTTAACTTTGCAAAAACAGTATAATCGTATATAATTTAAAAATGTTGAATATAAATAACAAATCCATGTAAATCCAACAAAATCCTACATTCATATTAAATAATTTTACTGTAAAGTCCCAGTAATATTACAAGAATGTTTAAAAATATTTATGGTGGGTGTCATATTGCAAATAACTGAATTCGAAAAATCATCAAATGCTTGATGGAATATTGTTTTCGTACCAGCGGGAGCGAAGAACTCTTCCCATGGGCGAAATTCCTCGCTCTCAATGGGTACGAAAAATATAACATCAAACACGGGAGGTCGACGCGAAATTTTGTCCTCGAGCGAATTGACATCCCTCGGCTTCGCCTCGGGCTGACAATTCGCTCTCTGAAAAACTTTCTTGCCGACCTCCCTTGTTGATAAATACACTATTACATAGAGATATTATTGCAGTGGGGTATTTTTAAAGGGATATTTTTGTATGGGATATTTCAACATGGGATATTTTCGCATTGAGTCGTTTTGTCCCGGGATATATTTGCGATGGGATATTTTTTAGTTGGGATATTTTTTCAAGGGATATTTTTTTTGGGATATAGATCTCGGACACCAGTATTAACATTTAACGAATTTAGCAACGGAAATTATAATCACGGTTTAGACGTAATAAAATCAACAAAAAGTCCTTTTTAAAGCAATTTTGTATGTCTGAGACACTTCCAAAAACGGTCATCTGATAACGCATGACCATAAATCCTGACGCCAAATTTTATTGCAAGAGCAGAAAAGATCAGTTTTAGTTCGGGTGAAGCCATGAAAAATGAACTTTTTTAGCGTGTGCCATAATACATTGAAAATCCGTGAATAAGTTCCGAAAATGGCGTTTTTAACCTGTTGGAACAAAAAATTATTATTGCTATTTACTGGATTAAAAACAAGACTTAATTGTTTGTCTTATTCTTTAAGACGTTATATCATTTTGTATTTAAATATAATGTTTAATACATCGTGCATTTAAAGATGTAATTTTAATGTTTTTACAAAATATTTATAAATAAGATGTAATTAAAATCATCAAAACATCTACTAATTGGTGTATGATGTCTGCTTAAGTTTTTCTAAAAATTCTTAAGTAATACTAGCTTCGTCACGTTTTTAAGAAGAACAATATTTTGATATAAAAAAGATGCATATATGTGACCTAAATTGTCTCTCCTTTATAGATATATAAAATATTGTTCGATCTCAAACATGCAATTATTAAAATATATTCAAAGGTACCTATCTAAACTAATGTGTTTTCAATGTATAATATAAATAAATTTATAACATTATTAAATTTTATTATTTAAATTATGAAAATCGTGATTAATACTGTCAAATTTTTAATTGAATAAAATATTTGTTTCATTATTTGAATATTTCAAATTTTAAATTATTTTTTGATCCTATGAGTATAAGTGGATTTATCAATGTTTGAGCATAAGAAAATTATTTTTTATCAAAATTTTTTTAAATGCACTAAAAATATAAATTGTAGTTGGTGCACCGTATGCAAGTGTGTATTTTTACATAAAATTTAAGCATCAACTAAATTTTTCATTTCTGTGTACTTAACGGGTTTCGATCATAGGCGCTTCATTCGCTTGATTTGCAAGAACCTATTCCCAGAGGAAATGTATACATTTTTCTTCGATTTTTTAATTGATCATTTTTAGGCCGTTTTGGTATTTTGAAACAAAAACTTGGGGCCTCCGCAGAAGGTGAAAATTAAAATTAAGAATTTTTTTAGTCAAAACCGATTCCCACGTCATTGTCACGTCACTGGAGGAGGGCAAAATGGTTTTTTGTCGATTCAGAGCGATATAATTGTAGCTTCTCTAAAATTTCAAATGTAGCGAATCAGGTACTTAGAAATTTTGGAAATAAATGATTTTTTAATCTTTCATAATTACACATAATTTTTACGCATTTCGCGTGATATGCACCGACCTTATCAGAGAAATTCTATATACTTTTTTTCGATTTTTTTATTTTTTACATTTAGGCCATTATGGACTTTTCAAACAAAAACCTAGGTCCTTCTAGACTTAGGAGAAGGTAAAGATAAAATTAGGGATTTTCGGGCCAAAACTGTTTCTCACGAAATTCTGTCGTCACAGGAAGTGTGCAAAATGGATTTTAGTCGATCTGGAGCAACATAAATTTTGCATCTTCAACATTTAAAATATAGAGTTTCATTTATTCGAAAATTCTGAAAAATATATGCATTTTTAACCTGTCATAATTGCACATGATTTTTACGCATTTCGCGTGATTTGCAAAAGCCATCCCAGAGAATGTCAAGACATTTTTTATCGATTTTTGAATTTTTCACTTTTGGTCCGTTATGGCATTTTAAAACAAAAACCTTGGTCCTCCGGAGAAGGTGAAAATTAGAATCAAGAATATTCAGGCCAAAACTATTTCTCACGAAATTGTGACGTCACAGAAGGTGAGAAAAATGATTTTTAGTCGAATAGGAGCAACAAAATTTTTCCCTCTCCGAAACTTTGGAATTGACGGGCTAAATACCATTCATACGACAGTGTGACGTCACAGGAGGTAAGGAAGATGCTTTCTAGTCGATTCAGAGCGACAAAATTTTTGCATCACCAACATTCAAAATGTAGAATTTTAAATACTTGAAATTTCTGGAAAATAAATGAATGTTTAAACAGTCATATTTACACATGATTTTTACGTATTTTGCACGATTTGCAATAACCTACCCAGAGGAAGTCTATACATTTTTTTTTCGATTTTTTTATTTTTCAAATTTAGGCCGTTTTGGTATTTTGAACAAAAACTTAAGGCATCCGAAAAAGGTGAAAAATAAAAGTCAGAATTTTTGGGCCAAAACTGATTTACACGACATCGTGACGTCCCCAAGTAAAAAATTTTCCGATTGGGATCCAATTCGGATCCGACTTGGATCCGACGCGGAACCGACGCGGAACCGACGCGATGTGAGTAAGCAAATTGCGCGCGTGGAAAGGTGGTATCACGCGTGTCGTATCGTCGTAAATGAGAAGGGGGAGTTGCGAATGTGACGAGATGAGGGCGATTCGTATCATTGATTCGACGGTGTCGATGCAGGAGCCGCTAAAAGAGACAAATTAGAGCGCCACGTGGCGGCGATCCAGCATGCAGATACGTCTGCGGCGCTTTGCTTCAGCAGCGTTTATGAGCGCGGCGCGTGGCGCGAACAATGGGATGCGGCGTAGCGACCTCTGTGATTGGCAGAGCGTTAAACGCGCCGAAGATATTGGCCATTCTTCTTCTTCGTCTCCCACTCGCCGGCGGCCAATTTTCACGTCGATTATGGACTTCCGTCGTTTATCAGCGATTATTTCTAGGCTTTTCGATCCAGGCAAATGCTTTTTCGCCACCCTGGCCACACCCGCGGT
>JABFPI010000190.1:0-11852 GCA_022817465.1 Embidobia sp. ZL-2020 | reverse complement strand
CTTACAATAGTAAACTTTCCATAACTTTATCTAAATACTTCAAATCTTTAAATATCAATACAATATTCAAAATCAACAATAAACTTGATTCTATTGTTAAAAAAGCCAAAGACAAACTCAGTAACATACGACAACATAATGTTATTTACCAGATTAAGTGCAACACAGAAAATTGTAAATTTTCTTATATTGGACAAACTAAACGCGCACTGGAAACGAGAATTAAAGAACATAAGACCAACTGGAAAAAGGATTTAGACAAACATAATGTAGTTACTAAACACAGATTAGTTGAGGATCATGAATTTGACTGGGAAAATATAAAAATCCTTGATGTTGAACGCAATTCCCATAAACGAGACTTATCTGAAATGTTACACATCAGAACGAACAAATTCACTTTAAACGAACAAACTGATACAACAAAATTAAGTACTATATACAATATTTTATTCAAATAATTTTTCCCCATATTACATTATGCTTAGACATCATTTAAATCTACCTCCCTTTACAATTATAATTTCATTAATTACCAATAGATGTCTCATTTTTAAATTTTTCACAATAATTTTATTGACAATATCACATAGAAATTCATTTTACACATTGCCTATCAGATTTTGACTAACGATATTTATTGTGAATTTGTTTTGACATGTGCTTTTTATTAAAAAAACATCAAACATCTTTTGTAACTTATTTGACTTGAAAATGGTTTGCGATGTCGCACCGAAACGTTGTCAATTAATAAATAAAAACTAAGACAACTATAACTTTTGTCCGTTATTTGGTCAGTAAAATTCCAAAAAATTAACAAAAATTTGGAATATTTCTGAATTATTTTATTTCCATTTTTGAAACCGATTTTAAGCTGTTATTATAATTATAAATTGTTTTTATGAATTATATTTTTTGTTTTGATTTGAATGTGAATTTCAACTTTAGATTAACAAAAAAAATTTGTTTTAAATTTAAACTTTAATTTTATTTGACATTTTTAGTTATAATTCCAATTTTTAATTCTATTGCAGGCGAGGTTGCACGATTTTATTTTAATATTATTCCGTATTTTATTCACAATTAAGTATCATTTTTAAATTTTATTACAGGATATTGTTTAAAAATTTTATTTTCCAATTTTATATTTCAAATTTAAAATAAAAAATAAAAATCCAAATTTAAATGAAATATTACAACTTTTAGCCATACCAAATATTTATAAGAAATTAGATGTCATAATAATATGAAATCAAAAACATTTTATAAAGAAATATAAATTTAAAGAAATTATTTAAGATCAAAAATTGATTGCCAACTCAATTTCCCACATCATTATCAAAACTTATCTAAAATTACAATTAACTTTACACATTACGATCAAGATTAAAATTTAATTCAATATTGCAATTTGAAATTCAATTCGTATTTGCAAATCAATATTAAAAAGTTCACACATTATTTTCAATTCCATATTAAAATTAGTATCAATTATATGAATTAAACATTTTAAATCGAAATCAAAATTTGTTATAAAAATTTGAATTTACAATAAAAGCTTCTAATTAATATCAATATATTTTATCATAAATAAAAAATGTAGTCAAAATCACTATTATAAATCAATGTCATAAATGGAAATCAAATTACTAAAATTATTAAAAACGAAATTTTAATCTCGTTTTCATGAGTCATTATTTTCGAAATTGTTGAAGTTTTTTAAAAATTGTTAAAAATAATTTTATATTATTATGTAACGTATCACAGATTAATACAATTAGTTATTAATTTAGAAGAATTGAACAATTTTTTTCTGAAAACAGTCAAACCAAACGGTTTGTTTGAAATTTGTGTATTTTTTAACCCGGTTTTTTGCGTATAATTCATGCAAACTGCATTTATATGAAGCTTGAGCCAATTTTGTATAAAATATGTAAAAACCTAACAAAGATTAACAAAATTAAATTTGAAAAATCAAACCAACTTACAATTAAAAAACTAAAAAATAAATACAATAAAATCGATTATTGGCAGTTTGCACAAACTCCATGATAACCTACTGACTGAGGATAGCGCAAATTTCACACAAATTGAACTTTTTTACATATA
This sequence comes from Embidobia sp. ZL-2020, assembly GCA_022817465.1. Classification (NCBI taxonomy): domain Eukaryota; kingdom Metazoa; phylum Arthropoda; class Insecta; order Hymenoptera; family Scelionidae; genus Embidobia; species Embidobia sp. ZL-2020. The sequence goes on along the minus strand of JABFPI010000190.1, from coordinate 9,743 downwards.
TTACACACAGTATTTTGTTGATTTTTTCTCATTTTCGCTCATTTTTTCATTTAAAATAATTCAATAAAACTTAGAAATCTTAAATGTGCCAACTTTCAACATAATTCAATAAAAATTCATAATTTTTCAATACACGGAACTGAAAACGCAAGGTTGACCACTATGCGTGACAGGGAAAATCCCTGTCATAACGAAATTTTGTCAAAACACAAGGTTCCTCACTGCTCGGTTTGGCGTGTGATGCCTGTGATTCGCATAGATTATTTCTGCGCGATGTATTGACGATCCTTGTGTTTTGACAACATTTTGTTTGTCAGGGATGTTCTCTCTCACACACAGTGGTCAACCTTGCGTTTTCAGCTCCGTGTAGAACCAACAAAATTTCAGGAAACTTTTTCCACCGGGGTATTAGCAGTTAAAGCTTTTTTTGTATTGACTGCGAGACGGACATCTCCTGTATCCATTCCAAAAACATTTTTAGAACTTCAGTTTCGGTACGAGTCAGTTGTAGAAACGGATCAGGAGGAACTAAGTCACGGTTCAACATCAAATCAATTTGTTGCTCCACGGTACTTTGCACTCTGTTTTCAATGAACGCATTTCATTTTCTAAATCTTTCTTGTAGCCCAACAAGAAAACGTGTACTGCCATCTGCATGTTGATCTGCAAATTGATTCAAAATTAAAATGCGATAGAAACAAGGCGAAATAAACTAAAAAATAGAATATTTAAAACAAAATTAACAGTGATAGTTTATGAATTAAGAATCTGTAAAATAGGCTAAATTAAAAACTTCACAAAGTGACCAATTTTGAATATTTTTTAACAATTGTTTTTTCAATTTTTTGTTGATGCAGAGCTACATAATTTTAAAAGGAAAAAATATGATATTTTCTTGTACTGAAAAGATATAATAGTACGTGTTTATAATCAAAACAATATCTCACTGTTTACATATTTATTTATTTGCATGGGTATTACTTTTTTTGCAGTTAAAAAATGTATAAACTGTTTCAAATATTTTCTTTACATAATTAGATTGAAGCAGAGTGTAAAAATAATTAAAGCTGGATAGATATTAATAAAGTTATGACAGAATTATGTTCAAATTTTTTGTTCAATTCAACAGATGTTATTAGCAGTAAAAAAATTACCCAAAACTAATACGTTAAAATTATTTATGAAACTTTGACAAACAAATGTATTATTCAAAAAGTTCTTAATTTATGCATAAAATTCTATTCCAATGTTCAGTCAAAAAATGACAATTTATCTTAGACAATCCCATTATAATAAAAGATTTTTTGAAGAATAATATACAATATGGAAATTACTTGTGTTTTTTAAAAATTAAAATGAATTTGAACAAAACATATAATTTTAGGTTAGTTATTTTAACTAACCTAAAATTATATGTTTTAGTTAGTTATTTTAACTAACCTAAAATTAGATGTTTTGTTCAAATTCATTTTAATTTTTTTAAACTGAGTTTTCCTGATGTCATGACGCTGGTCCACACAATATCGAACTGTTGATTCCTCCTGGATTGCGAAAGTATTGGTGACATGGTATTCACTAACTAAATAAATGTCTTATTTTTGCTGCTTCTTATTAATGTATAAAACAATCTGTATTCTGTGTACTAGAATATATTTGTTTTTTATTCAGATGTGCGTGATTTTAATCAATTTTCTTCACATGCCTGAAAATTATTTAAGAAATATAGAATATTGCGTACCAAATAATATAATATACATTTTCAAAACTTATGTTTTAAAGTGTTGTTATTTTAAAATTGCTTTGGTCAATAAAAAATTAATAAGTAAGTAAATAAATAACAGAACGGCAATAACATTAAATTTAACCTCTAAAGTAAGTCATCTCAAATCAAATAAATGATCTTTAATGGAAATTAATTTTGAAACAAATATATGATGAAGTGTCTAACGTTGTAAGAAATTTATTGAATATGATTGAAATTATATTTAATAAATGCAGAGATGATAGATTTTGTTTGCAGAAAAACAATATGAAATTGTCGTACTCACCAAAATTTTCATTAACGAACTTGTATTACAAATTAAATCGTCAAATTTAACCTTCTAAACAAACAATGCGATTTGAATTATTGTTACGTACTAAACAAACATTTCATTTTCATGAAAACAGCACTTAAACTCATTTCGGAGCATTGAATTCCCGAATGACAGCAGAAACGTGGCAACGTTGCGCTGCAATGTTTTTAAATGGGAACTGTTATACTTCAATGCGCTATATCTCGATCGGAACTATTTTCAGTGTATTTGCATGTTAAAATATCACTTTCTAAAATATTCATGAAATATTTAATCTATAAATGTTTGTATTATGAGTTTTTATGTTAAATGGAATAAATAAAATTTAGTAGTACAATAATATATATATCGGTTTTTATGAACAAAATATTGAAATTTGATTAGGTCACATCTCCATGTCAGATCTCAGTTGGGTATTTTTTTAATTTAACAATTCATGTATCTTTGTAATCCAATAATTGTTTAAAATATTTAATAATTCAAGTTATTTTACTAAATGAACAATTCCTCATTTTTAATTCATTAAAAAGTTTATTTATAACAAATTTTTGTTTGTAAAATCAAATATTTTGTAATATAATTAATTTAAATTCAACATTAATTTAAGTTGCATATTTTATGAATAAAATCATATTTATTTGTTCGGCAAACATTACTTTTAATTTGTTCAAATTTTCATTAAGAATGTGAAAACTAACGAAAAAATAAATAAATAAATAAATAAATAAATAAATAAATAAAATAAGAAAAAAAAGAAATAAAATAAGCAAACATTCTAATAAAATAGACTTTATATTTAATCAATATAAAGAAAAAATAAATCGAACAATTGACTGAAATTTCATACAACTAAATTTTTTAGCCGTCTATTTACACGTTTGATTTTTTTCATTTAATTATTTGATTAAAAATTAACTCAATTTATGTGGTTTTCATTTTTTATATATAACTTTGTTCTGTATGTGTAGTTATTTCGATATTTACACGTAATTTTTTTAATAGAATTTTTTCAATAAACTCATTAGTTAAATGAACTTTAAACAAAATTATGCTTAATTCAGCAGCGGCAGACGTTACTTTTTCAATGGAAAATTAGATATGTCCAAAAACCAACTTGTTTGCGCCTCTAAGAAAACACTAGTGGAATTGCGTTAAGTTTTTATTTTTATTTTTTAATGGAAATAAATATAAATAATCAAAATAACAACTCAAGGCGATTCTCTAGGTCCGGTTTGTTTACAAAACGGGATAGGTTACGGGGCCCAAAATAAACATTTGTTCATCAAATAAAATATATCAGGCCATTGTTTGAAGGTAGTAGAATCACGTGATATATTTTATTTGATTAAAAAATGTTTACATTTGGCCCCGTAACCTCTCCCGTTTTGTAAACACACCAGGCCTAAAGAATCACCTTAACGCAAGTCCACTACAGCTATTTTAAACATTGTACAGATGAATGAACCATTTTATTTATTCTTCTGAAAATTTAATAAAAATGTAATTAATTAAAATTTAAGATAATTGATAAATACTTACCATACTTACCTACGTAAACTTACCTTTACAACTACAATGAATGTATTGATCGCTTCAGGTCACTTTCACGGCTAAAGGATGTGTAGCTGAAATTCTTGAAATTAAAATTCAATAAATATATAAAAGTATATAAATATATCCAAAAAATAAACTTATTTTTATAACCAGCTCACTTCTATCATACAAGCTATTTGGATCCGAGGTTTCAACTTGGCTAAATTGGACTTTGTTAACATCACTGAAACAGCCAACTTCTATTACAGAAGACTCTGGTAATTCAATTTGTAGTGATTGTACATCAGCTGACACTTCAGAGTCTAAAAAACGTATTCAGATTATTATTAACAAGCTTGGAATCAGACTGGTAAAATCACTACACCAGCTCACTTTTATCATGTAAGACTGTCAATTAAGCTACAGAAGATTTTAGCAAAGCATTTAATCTTTAGCATTTAATCTTTAAAGATTCTGGTTACATTGAGATATTTAGCATTTAATCATTAAGGATTCTGGTTACATTAACATTTCCCTTGTTTCATATTATTACTATTACCAGCTCACTTCTATCATAGAAGACTGATAATTTAATTTGTAGGAATTTTATACCAGCTTACACATCAGACTCTGGTTAGCGAAACCACATTATTATAAATCAGCTCGTTATTCAAATCAGACTCTGATCAAATCGCCATACCAGCTCACTTGTATCACATAAGACTCTGGTAATTTAGCTTGCATAGATTTTGTACCAGCTTACTCTTCACACACTGGTAAACGTAATCGAATTATTATGAACCAGCTTGTTATTAAAATCAAACTCTGACCAAATCACTGTACCAGCTCACTTCCATCACAGAAGACTCTGGTAATTTAGGTTTCATAGATTTTGTGCCAGCTCACTCTTCAGACTCTGGTAAACGAAATCAAATTATTATGAACTAGCTCATTATTCAAATCAGACTTTAATCAAATCACTACACCAGCTCAATTCTATCACAGAAGACTCTGGCAATTTAGTTTATATGGAACTTGTACGAACGCATACTTCAGAATATGGTCAATCAAATCTCGTTATTCGAATAAGACTTTGATCAAATCATACCAGCTAACTTCTATCGTACGAGATCTTAATTCAGTTACAAAAGGTTTTAAAACAGCCCATTTATCGCAAAGAGTCTGGTTATAATTGTACTATCGTGGTAATCATAACCTGCTTGCATAAAGAAGAATAAAACTAGCTTAATTTTATACAAGACTAATCTGATACAGGCGATTTTAAACCAAATCACTTATTAAATTAGACTCTGACAACATTCTTGGCTCACTTCTATTGTAAAAGCAATTCTATTTATTTAAATTTACAAGACTTGGTACCAGACAAATTTTTAGCCAAGAAAATTGCTAAAACATTATCATACAAGCTCACTTCTATTGCAAAGTATTAATAATTTCAAACTAGTTTATTATTTAGTTTTTTGAACCAACTCATGTCTTTGGTTTGTATGCCAAGCATTATTGCTCATAAGGGAATAATATCAACCTTTTTTGAGAAATTATTTTTACGAGATGCTGCCTAAGCAACTGTACATTTCTTGAGTATTGTTCGGTGACAGGATTTTTTCCAAAAGCTATACTTGTTGCAAAAGCAGCAGCATATACTCCACAACTAACAGCATCGGGCTGTACGGAAGCTACTTTTGGAAATAAAACCTGATCTCTGTTAATTCGAAATCGAAGCCTGATGTATTCGTCCTCTATAGCGGTAAATCTATCATACCCACGATCTGTAGGTATACTATCATAAACGTACAAGTAATCGCCATCATAATGGAAGCATCTCCAGTGATAGCCATTTCCTCCTCCCAGTATTTGAATACTTTGACCTTCTACTGGTTCCAATATATCTCGATAAGCCAAATATAGGCAGTTTTGAGTTTTGTAGTATGTTGTTTCTCTAATAATTTTCAAAAAGCAACTCAAAACACCATCATTGAGAGTAGAGTTGATTGGTAATGTAATTGTTTTTACAGCTTCTAAACTGACAGTGAGATTGTCAATGTAACTACGTTGTTCTTCTGCTGTTCCACGTGCCTCAAGAACTTCATTATCGTAAGCTAACGCTTGTTCTCCATCCATTTGTGGTACAAATAAACTTACAGCATTATTATCTACCAGAGTTCCTTCCAAAACGGTATCATTTGCTATAAGACTTTCGATGCTTTCATCTGCAAGTCTTTTTCTGTTTTTTCCGTTAGCTCTTTGATTTAGATGATCACTCATGGCTTGAATAATATATTCAGGTTCTCGTAACGGCCTGTGTCGAATGTGACGACTGTCGATAATTTCCGGGAGTATGCAATCCATGTAAAACTTCGTAAGTTTAGGTAACATTGTTTTTTCCCAAAAGACTTTGTCTACTTCCATTTGGACAATGTGTAGATCTTTTGGAGTCCACAATGTAAACAAACAATATTTCCTGTTAGTAATGTTCAGTTGACCCTGTACTTGATAGTAATAATGATGGTTTGGATTCATTTTGCTTGGGTCGTTTGGAAGAAAGATTCGTTTAACATTGTTAACAATTTGTATTGCTTCTTCGACTGTCAGATTTTCAGCTGATTTTGGACACTTTATTTCAACCAAGCCATCGCACTCTATGAGGCCATCTGGAGATGCTCCCAAAAATGGATATTTACGATCGATGAATAAGCCACATGGTGTAATTTCTTTGTTGATTTTACCCATCAAATCAGATCTAGCCTTTCCTTCGTTTTCTGATCCATACCTCATTGCTGCAGTCGATGCATGAGATGGATACAAAATTTGTTTTACGAGGGATTTGCTCGAAGTCCACGGTTGTTTACGGCAGACTGGTCCAAAGTTAGATGCAGTCAGCATATTTAGCCTTAATGACTTCCATCTGTCACTATTGCTTTGGTCTCTAGTGGATCTTTCAATTTCTTCCCAATTTTCAGCATTTTTTTTCAAGTTTTCTAAATGATGTTCTTTTACAATTTCGAATTGTGCCAAATTCATATCCGGTTGCTGTGAATTCGGTCCGTAAAATTCAGCACCACGTTCAACAGGTCTCGAGATTGCTCGACCACGCTCGGCTCTGTAAGCTTGAGTACGCATGCGAGCTTCTTGTCTTCGTCTTTCCATGTTTTGAATTACAAGCGGCACTTGTTTGTTCGTATTTCTGTGAATTTCTGTTAGTAACTGATTCGTGTTTTTTTGCACCACAGTTCCCAACGCTCGCATGTTATATGAACATCGAGCGCTCCAGAAAACACGTTTTCCACCAATAAGTTTACATAAAATAGAATTATATAATTCCACAACATTATTCGTTACATTAAGTAACAAACTTGGTGCATGCGAACTGAAATTTCTTATGACAACATCTATTTTGCTATCAAAATTATGCTGGACAATAGATGGCATGTGGTTGACTATAGCAACTGTATCTGAGGAGCAGTCCAATCCACGAGATTCGCATTGACTGTGATCTCCAAGAACATGTTGCGGTATTATTAAAATATCCTGTTGTAATTCCTTTTCTTTTGTTTCTCCCGATTCATTTGATTTATTTCTACGTAACGCTGCATCGTGTATTTCATTTCGAATATTCAGAATGTTTTTTTTTATAGCGTTTCGTGTTTCAATGTAACCAGGTTGCTTATTTTCTCGGGGTTGAGGAGTTTCAGCAATTGTTGTCAATTTTTTGCAAAGGTTTCTATACAAATGATTGCTGCATTGAACTTTCTGTACGATAACGTTATGTTCCTGATAAGGTCTGCAGTTCAAGATTGCATTATAAACATTACTGTCGTTATCAGCAATCAATGTCTTGTATATTAGACCATGCATTTCAATGCTGCGTTGAAAACCTTCTGCAATCGCATCACTTTCCATGCTGGAAGAACTAGCATTTCGATCAAAATTTTTAAAACATCGATGATCCGGGCAATCTATACCTTTACGTTCGTAGTACGCACAATACGAACAGTATTTGTTTCTGATGCCTACAAATAGAACTTTTCCGGTGATAAAGCCAATAATAGCACCTACACCAGAGAGAGCATCATAAGAGTGGCCATACGAACGTTTCGACCACTGTCCATCAGCAACGACCGTTATAAATGGTATACCGCCAATTACATCACCTCGTTCGATAGCCAAACGCCTCTCTTCTTCTGCAGCTTGCATCATGGATTCTGTAGCGGTGTTAATAAAAATATCTAAAACTTGTTCTCGATAATTTCTGTATGTTTTTGCAGACATACATTGAACATTCATGAAAGCGAGAAGTTCTTCCAATTGAGAAAATCCAGTGCCAGTGGTGATAGTTCCCATAACAGCAGCAGTATTAATATCATAAGCTTCGTCATTTTCCGGTTCAGACCAAATACTATCTTCATGGCCGCACATGTCACACCTTATGAAATATTGCACTTTCATTGCCTTTCTGTAAACTTTGACAAGTTTTAGATCTTTTAAAGAGCATGCGAACGAAGAGTGTTCATCAAATTTACGATGCAACTCGAAAAAGAAATGTCCACACTTTTCGATGCATCGAAAATCTGGATAACTTTCTTTCGTTTTATCCGAATCTAATTCAACATTTCCATCAACTGGTGGACAATCGTCATCACATCTTGCACTACTTGTATGTCTTTCAATTGGACTATTGTTGTGATGAACGGCCTCAGAATTCCCCGTTTCACCTGATAGTTCCTTTCGACCTTCAACAACCGTTCGAAATTGTTCATCTTCATTCAGATTATTCGAATCCAAATCAACATTATTGACGATTGGAGAATCGGTATCAGATTCAGTACTAGTTTCGGACTCATATCTTGTCAATTTGCAATATTCATTTTCATCTGGAGCTTCAACTTGTCCATTGCGAACCACTTGAAATCGTTCCTGGTTCGATATACCTAAATTATTATTTTCAGTGTTTACCATTGATTTCTCACCTACATTCTCAGATTGAGATTCCTGTGCTTCTTCATTGTCTTCTCCTTCCAGGATTCGCTTGTTGAATTTACATCTTCTGTGTTAATTTTAATAACATTATAAAATATGAGTTAATGATTCTGGCAGACCTATAAAGGTAGCACAGCCAATATGGCACAATCAAAAAATGAAGTGGTAAAAATTAGCACAACATTTAATGCTACTTTAATACCACAATTAAAAATTTATTACAATTTATTATTTTAAAAAAATTAAGGTTTGTGCTAGCTTAAAATTAAGGTAGCACATATCAGTCTTAAATTAAAAAAATGTAGTAATCAATAGCACAACATTTAATCCTAATTTATTACCATACATCAGTAATAAATAAATAAAAAGTTGGTATTTTATTGGACAACTGTTAATACAAATTAAAATACTGCACCAAATATGTAATTATTTTGTTAATTTGTAAACAAAAATAATAATTAATCTATTGGCACAGGCAAGAACATATTTATTATCAATTAACCATCAATTCGAATTTGAACACACAGAGAAGTGCTTTATGCTCTTAAGTAGGGTTCATTCACAATAATAAATAAAAATATATAGAAATAAATAATAAATAAAAAAATAAATTAATAATAACTAATTATATAATATAAATTTAAATAATTCAAATCTGGAATTATGAAATTTTGTAAATTTGACAATATGAAATTCAGAAAACTGAAATTAAAAAATTTTAGCATTCAAATTTGAAATTTGGAAATTTCAAACTGAAAAATTGGGAACGTGAAAAAGTTGAATATGGAAATTTGAAAACTGACCCTTACATATGTCAGATAATATTTGAGAACCTAGCAGGCCTAAACATATACTTTGGTGATACGTCATTGTAAAGACAGTATTTTAGGCAGAACTTTTTTCTGTTCAAACGAATCGTTCTGAAACTTTACACGCTTATTTTAGTAACAAAATTGTTGTAAATTAATTAACAATCGACCCTTAAGTATGTCAGATAACATTTGAACCCCTAGCAGGCCTGAACATATACTTGGTGATACGTCATTTTAAAGACAAAAATTTTAGGAGGAATTTTTTTCTGTCAAACGAATTGTTTCGAACACTTGACACCCTATTTTTGTAAACAAAATGGTGTTA
>JABFPI010000189.1:0-11852 GCA_022817465.1 Embidobia sp. ZL-2020 | reverse complement strand
AATTCAATTTGATTAAAAAAATTTATATTTTAACTCGTCTGAGGTGACTTGAGCCAAAATTGATAACAAATTAAAAATGAGAGCTTATGTTAGGCGACGTCAGTCAAAAAGCATGGATATGTAAAATTTTGTGGATATATAAGTGCATTAAGTAATTTTTTATTCCCCAAGGTCTTCCTCACAGAAGTGAACTGAGTGAATTTCAATTCTCCATGGTCTTCCTCAGAAAACTGAACTGAATTTTCATACTCCAGGATCTTCCTCAGGGAAATGAACTGTATGAAGTTTAATTCCCCTGGGTCTTCCTCAGAGATGTGCACTAGGTGAATTTTAATTCCCCGCAGTCTTCCTCAAGGAAATGGACTGGATGAATACTATTTCACCAGGGTCTTCCTCGGGAAAAAAACTGATGCAACCATTTTTAATTTAATTAGAATTCAAACTTTCGCGGGTAATGCAAGAGGTGCAGTGGAATTATTCTTTCACATCACTAGTGGTTGTGTAGAAAATGAGTACTTTCTACACTAGTATAGAAAGTAACTCACTTTCTTCCCGAGTGACGAAGTCACAAGATATGTAGAAAATGCTCACTTTCTACACTGCCACTCGTGGTGTAAAATGTTGTTCTACACTCGAGGCTGACGCCACTAGTGGTGAAATATACTATTGAATAATTTCGTCTGCGCCTCCGCTAATCTGCAGTACCGACCTTTGCCGCCATTAATAATAGGAAACATTTAAACTTAAGGTGAAATGTTACTCGCATAAGTGCGAAAGAGACGAATTATAATGGCGCCCGCCTCCGCGAAAGTGAAAGACTAACCGACCTTCCAGTAATATTTCACCTAAAGCGTAGGAAAATAATTTTAGCTGTAATATTTTTTTTCATATATAAACAAAAAAAAGGGCTGAATTTTGACTTCTTTTATCGCAAATATAGCCATTTCGCAAAAACTGCTCGTATTAAAAATATCTTGTGCTTAACTAACGCTATTGGTTTATATTTTAAGTGGGTATTTTAATTTTTGATTTTTGATGACATCTACAACTCCTAACCGCACGACCGTCTCTTCCGCAGTATGCACTGCCAGAATGAGTGTGATCTATGTCATCAAACATATAAGTAGTTTTAAGTTATAATTTTAGATTAAAAAAAAAACTTTTTAAATACATTACAACATATACTTTCACCTGTCAAAATTTCACCTATCTTTTATACAGTTGGAGAAGAGAAGTCGTGAAAATATGATCATTTTTATGAAAACACAGTGTTTATCTCCCTTAACTGAAGTGCCATACGTGAATTTAGCTTGAAAGACCAAAAAGTCATTAAATATTATATTAATTTCCCAAAGAAAAAAAAACTTTTTTCTTCACATTTTGAGAAATATTAACGAAAATTTTACAAAAATTGCACTAATCTGAACAAAAAAGTGACATTTTTATTATTTTTCAATTTTTTTCGCTGAAAATAATCAAAAAGGGCAGATATCTGACAAAAAATTATTTAAGAAAAACAATTAAAACATGAAATTTTTTTTATATTTGTAGTTATAAGAATAGCATTAGTTTAAAACTTAGCGTAGTTTTAATAATAATATTAATGTCATTATAGGGAACTATCAAAGATGTACACTCAGCAGTCATATCTAATGACATAGAAACATTTCGAAAATTAATTGTTGAACCAGTCTCTCCGATTATCTTATGTAGCAAAGACAGTAATGGTATCTCTGTTCTTCATAAGGTAAAAATACGAACAAAACATAAACAAAAAAGAATGTGAATGTATTTTTTATTAACGACAAAATTTTTATGAATTTACACATCGAGTGCAGCAAACAAAAATGGAAATATCTACTTGCTGGGACCGTGAATGGCCCGAGGACCAGATAGTTCCACTTACGTTCCGCTGCATTTGCCCCTACCTATTGATATGATATCTGATTGAAGATTTCATGTTACATCTAACGAGAGCAATTCGCATGAGATCTAACATATGATCTAATGTTTGATCTAATGTTTAGAGCAGAGCCGGGCAAACTCGTGCCCCCGGGGCACGAGCAGTGCGCTGCGCTTCCCCCACCACCACGCTTTCCCCTCCGTTCGCTAACTAGTGTGTAGTCGCTGAGGGGCTAAGGCGGCTCAGCGTATGAATTTAAACGACTTTTCTTTGTAATTATTATTAAAACTCAAATTACAAATTAATAAAATTTATTGTTACAAGTTTATATTGTTACATTTTTTTGCTAAAAAAATTAACAAACTAACAAAGCTAACAAAATTAACAAACTAACAAAGCTAACAAAATCTAAGTTTATTATTATATATTAATTATTTTTTATATTAATAATATTTATTTATTAATGTTAAGAATTATTTTTACAAAATTCTATTAAATATACATAGAATTAATTATTTTCGAAAATTCCGTTGTCACGGGAAACCCTTTATTTATAAACAATTATATTTGTCAGTGTTTGACAATATTGGTCCGGTTTTTAAATACAAAATTTCCGTTTACATTTAAAATGAGTCACAATCCGCGAAAACGCAAGTCTGCACTAGAATTAATTCCTTCATGGGAAACTGACTATTTATTAGTACATGACAATAACGAAGAAACTCTGACTTGTGTTATATGTCATTCAGTTTTAAAAACTGTGAAAAAATATACTGCTTATCGGCATTATTCAAATCAACATGCAATGGAATACGACAAGGTTCGTGAAGAAAATCGAGTAAAATTAGTTGAGGATTATAAGCGAAATATCAATGGTGGCAATAATTCAAATCAACAATCTTTTGATATCGCAGGTATTTTGAAAGCGTCGTACATAATATCATATAAAATTATAAATTAACGAAGCACAAAGAATCTTTTTCACGCGGAATTTTTAAGCAATGTATTAATATGGTGAAACTAATTCAAATCAATAATCTTTTGATATCGCAGGTATTTTAAAAGCATCATACATAATAGCATATAACTTGGCAAAGCATAAAGAATCTTTTTCACATGGTACTTATGTGAAAGAGTGTGCCTTCAGTATGTTGAAAGAAGTTAATGCCGGCGATGTTATTGAAAAATTTTCCAAAATCCCTGTGTCAAGGCGAACAATTACCCGTCGGACTGAAGTGATAAATGCTTATTTAGAAAGAAAATTATCCAAATGAATACAAAATTGCGTTTTTTATTCATTATGTTTGGATGAGAGCACGGACATTACAGATATCAGCCAACTTTTAATTTATATTCGAACAATCCAAGACGATTTTACAGTAAACGAAGAAGTTCTTGATGTAGTATCAATGCACGGAACAACGAAAGGTCAAGATGTTTTTACTGCTCTCGAAAGTAGTGTTAAAAAATTTACAAATTTTGAAAAATGTTCATGTGTAGTGACTGATGGAGCTCCAGCGATGGTTGGTAAAATATCGTGACTTGTTGGTTTATTAGCAAAAAATAATATTAATTGTACAACATTTCACTGCATCATTCACCAGCAAGCATTGTGCGGTAAATCTGCTAAAATGATGAATGCAATGAATACAGTAATTAAAATTACAAATTTTCTGCGCGGAGGACATCATTCACTACAACATCGTAGTTTTAAAACCTATTTGACAGAAGTTAATGCAAGTTATGGAGATTTGCTGCTACATACAAATGTTAGATGGCTAAGTGCAGGCAAATGTCTGGAAAGATTTTTTCACATTAAAAACGAAATTATAGATTTTTTATCCCAGCTACCGCAAAAAAGTACTGTCGTAGAATTACTGGACTTTACCCAAGAAAAAAATTTTGAACAAGACCTTTCCTTTCTAGTAGACTTAACTAATCATCTGAACAAACTGAATTTAAAACTTCAAGGTCGAAATCAAAATGTAATCGATTTATACATGCACATTCATGAATTTCGCAAACAACTTGAACTTTTTATCGTTCAGTTAAGAAAAAAAGATTTGACAAATTTCCCGTTTTGTAACATAACTGCAACCAAATTCAGGAAAAGTAACTTCTCAACATTTACTACTATTCTTCAACAAATTGAATCAGAATTCTCAACCAGATTTGAAGACTTTGATAAGACATCTGCAAATATTTTTTTATTTGCTAATCCACTGAATATTGAGGCATGTGATGTTGAAGCAAAATTTCAACTGGAACTATGTCGTTTGCAATCAGATATATTGTTGAACAATTTACATGGCCTTGAAATATACAAAAAAATGTCCAAAGACTTGTACCCAAACTTACATCATTTCGGTTTACAAATGCACTCCATGTTTGCATCAACTTATATTTGCGAGCAAACATTTTCTCATTTAAAAGATATAAAATCGGTTAAAAGATCTTCATTGTCGGATGAATCTTTGAGAAATTCGTTGCGAATTCATACATCAGAGCTTGATGTAAATTTTCACGAAATTATTACGGATAGTCAACACGAAATTCAAAACTTTTGTTTCGATTAGAAATTCAAAAATTTATATGAATGTGTATATAAAATAAAAAATATCATGTATACAAATAAATTATATTAATAAGTATATAAAGGTTTGTTAATTTTGTTAGTTTTTTAATAATAATAACAATTCAATTCCGATAATAATTATTATGATTTGAAACAACATTTTAAATAGCCCGCTCAACGCTAAAGTTTGATTGGTTTATTTTGACTATGTTGTCATGCGCACAAGAGCAGCGCACGCAAGAGTCGAAGTAAAGTAGATGTGGAGGGGGTAGCGTTGGAGGCGTGGTTAACCGCACTTCTCCTCACGTGCCCAGGTCTGATTTAATTGTATATTCTTCAGCGTCCCCTTCTTGAATAATCGCGTAACCATCATTATTTGATCTAATTAAAATACGTTCATGCTTTGCGTTAACAATTATTTTTCTTTAATCTTCTGCAAATCCCAACAAATTTGTAAATGGTATTGTAACATCGAAATAACCATTAGCATCAGTCAGTTTATTAACTTCATTAACACCGCTCCAATTTGCATTTTCCATAAAATTAAATTGAGCCGAAGTTAATGAAACCATATTTTTCATAAGACTTGTTATCCCAACATTTTTAATATGATCAATTTCAACAGCGTTTAATTCATATCTCATTTCTCTAAACATATGACAAACAGCATTATTAACTAAATCTGTTCTGTTTTGATTGGCAGTTTTTACTAATTTTCCATAAACGTGTAAAAAACTTTTACTAGGCAAAAGACAAGAATCACCCGGGTTTATTGAAATTCTAATTTCGTCACCAATATTAAAAGATGTTAAATTATATGGTTTATGTGCATGAATTTCATAATTAGATATAGACTCATCAAAAAAAAACAGGTGTTTGAATTTGAAGCATATCAGTCATGATTATGTTTTTTGTTTAATGTGTAAACCCAAACTCTCTAAAAAACGAATTCTCTGAGATGCTAACGCTTTCAACGATCTATAACGACTAACTAAATTATGTGTAAAGATATAATTTTTATAGTTTTTAACATCATTGTTGTAAATAATTCCCATCTTAAACAGATTTTATATGTAAACGAATTGAAATAGCTTCACCTCTCAAGTTAATTAAATTATTATTTTGATCAACTATACGAATTTGTAAGTGACTTATTGACTGTTCAACGACTGATAAATAAATGATTGAAAATGGTGTTTCATTAATCATATATCCACTATCGACAGATGGAAAAAATTCATAAATTGTATGTGATTGGTTATTATTTATATAAGCACCTGCTGTTATGTTACATTCGATTCATATTGAATTGATTTTCATAATTTTCACAGGCTCATCAGACTCATGAAAAATATTAACTTGTAAAAAACGATTTGTGAAACCTAAAAGTTCTCCAATTGAATCTTTCGGTATAAAATCTATACTCTTATTACATGTAATATTACATTTTAATGTATTTTTATTCACTTTTAAGGATATATCAATGTTTTCATTTTTTAAATATTGTTCAATATCGGTAATTTCATAACTACCCGTAGGGATTGTAATAATGAATATCGGTAATTTCATAACTACCCGTAGGGATTGTAATAATTTTATCATCAATATACATTTTATTATAACAATCTTCAATGTTAGGTATTGAATTGTACACGAATGAATCGACAAGTCCTAAAACATATTTCTTTTTTGGAGAAAGTTCAATAGGTGGATGGTAAAATGCTTCTAAAACAGAATTTGTATCATTTAATGTTAATGTGAATGAATCCATGGTTGAAAGTCAACTAATGGAAATATAAAAATTTAGTTATTATATAGAAAGTTTAAACATAAATGACCACAATTAAAAGTAGTATAATTTTGATATCTTTTATAATTATATTCTATTTCGCTACCACGTCCGAAATAGTTTACGAGCTCTGTAGGTGGATTTAAATTCCCAAAACTATCAAAGTATAAAATACGCGTATTATTTTTCTTATAACAAACCCAATGAGTACCGATAGAGTTTTTATCATCCAAGTTAATGATAGCACATTTTTTTCCATGGACCATTTTTAGGTAAATCATTTTGCATATAAACACATCGAAAGTGTGGGATTTTTAATTTTATAGCATATTTAATTAAATCATAATTTGACAGTTCTTGCTGTGGTAGCTTTATATAAAGATTTTTTTCTGATGTGATAACCCTAAACCCTTTCTATAATTTTTAATATATAACCTTTGTCTAAAGCAATTGATTCCATAGTTTCATTACGTCTCTTACTCTCAACTAATTGTTTATTTGCAGCATTAGAATCGTTAACTGCTTTTACGATTGACGATACACGCTCAGGTAGTCCACCTAGAGCAGATAATTCTGCAAAAAGTGGTCATTCAAATTTTTATAATTTTCTATTTATTTAATTTTTAACTCATTTGTAAGATTAAAATCTTGGTGATTAAATATATGGGTAATTCAGACCTAAAAATTATAAAGGGGGCAACTATTTGGGGTTGTCACGAAGTGATATAGTTTCCTGAAAATAAACATGTTAGTAACAACTTATTATAGGTTAGTTTATTAATTTTTACGCGTTCATGTTTGTTTAAGTTCCTTGTTAAGCGCATTTGTGAGCCACTTAACCAGTTTTGAAAGCTTAAACAATTTTAATGTTATGCACATAAGGTGCTACGCGATAAAGGAAAATAATTAATATAAAACACAAAAAGAAAAAACCCTATATATCGCTCGTATTTGCTCGAAGGGATTGATTGCCCTTCATGTGAGTTTTTGCTCATTGAGCAGGCGATTTGATGCATATATCCTATTGTTGCAAACGAAGAAGAAAATTAAAAACTGTCTGTCTCGTCGTATTATTTGGACGGACAAAAAAATATTTTCAACATAAAAAAAAGAAAGAGAGGAAAAGAAAAGAAAACAAGAAAAAGAACAAAAAGAAAACAAAAGCAAAAACCTTTCGCTGGTTTTAACTGGCGACAGGAAAAGAAAGCCAAGCACCAAAAGCAATAAGCCGAGGTATACAAAATAGAGCCGCTGCAGGTGACCTCAAACTGTGAATAAAAAGAAACGTGTCGATTAAAATCCGCGAACGCGCCCGAGCAAACTGGGCCCCTGGTAGCGAGCAACCGGTGTCTCGTGAGTGACTGCTGGAAGACTGGCACTCTATCCCTGTACGGGACTGAGTTACCTCCCGCAATTTGTCTGGTGGCCGCCCTGAGCACATTGCCCCACCCCTGTCCGGGACAGGACAATGCCAGGGCGGATCACCCTCACGAAACACCTGGTGCGCGGTCACCCTGTTCCTGAAGTCGATTACCCTTGCTCAGGACACTTCGACTTCAGGCCGGGTTGACATATCCCTGTTCGGGACTTGTCGTTGACCGCTGCACCACTGGTGCGCTCTGCCAGGAGCCAGTTCGTATCCTCGAGGTTATGACCCTGTTCGGGTTTACCCTCGGGATACTTACCGGTACTCCTTTGTCGAGCAACTGAACGATAGGTCGTTCACGACCCGCTTTTATAGCTATGGATGAGTTCACCCAAGATCCAGGAGAAATGATGTTTCTTTTAGAGCCGAGATCTTGCCCGCAAAGCGTGAATTTACAACTAAATTTTAATAAGTTTGCAACCTTTAGAAAATTATGCATCGTGAATGTAAGGGTTGTTCTAAACACCATATTTATTATATGATTATTGAATTGAAAAAAATTTATCTAATGACAATTTATTGTTCAAATAAAAGAGTGAGTTATGACGTTAAACAAAGAAAATAAATCAGTACTTACTAATGTGGCCTTAAAAATGAATAGTTCAGTTCATAGTACCTACTAGCCTACAACTTCTCTTTCTCACTTCATGCGTCAGACAGAGAAGTCAATGCCTGTATCTATGGCCGGCCGCTTCTGCTAGCTGAAGTTATCGGCGCAGTTGCTTAGGTTAATTGGTTGTTTTCGGTCTGTCACTTAGGTTGACAGGCCGAAACAATAAATAAATTAAGAAAGTTAGCGGTGTCCGGAGTGCCACACCTTCGTTGAACAATTTGAAGGTATGTAATTTATTTTCTGTTATTCAGTTAATTTTTATCTGATTAAGTTCTGTCTTTGTTTATATTTTTGACAATGCATGCTGTTAGTAACAGAACTTGTATTTTCTAAATTTTTATATGATTATTTGTCCTTTTTCAGGGGTACGCGAGGCGCTCTAAAAAAAAAATAAAAATAAAAACAAAAAAAAAGACTTTGTTTGATGTAAGTATCATTTTTATAAATCATTAAAAGCAAAAAAGAAATTTTATTTGTGTATTCAGATTCAACTAATATATATTTTTCTTTCTTTCAGGTAAACGGGACGTTTCAATATATATATATGTCATGTCAAAATTGAATATAACATTCGAGCAACTTCAAATACTTTAAAATTTGGTTGGGTTCTTTTGTACACTCAGTATATTTCTGTACTATATTGAAAATTCTTTCTTCCTTTCTCATTCTTTCTTTTGTAGTTTGTTTCTTTATCAGTTGACCTAGGTCAAGTTGGCGCAACATGAACTCTGTGTCAGCTTGTTCCTTTTTTATTTCATTTAAAAAAGCGTACAAGCTTGGATGATCGCGTCCAACCACCACTTGAAAGCGGTTATGCCAGTCTTCTGATACGTTGTTAGTGCGGGCAAATCGCTGCAAAACAGAATTATATTGGTTCCATAATGTTATTGGATATCGAGGTTCCATTGCCCGTCTTCTGCCTCTAGCTGGCTTCCCTCTTATATAATTAATCTAAATAAATGTATGTAAATTAATTTGAATAAATGTATGTGGATTGAAACAGAATTATCAAAACAGAACAAAAACCTCAAAATATTCTGTTACTGGAATGAACGAATCGGGAATATTATTCAAAAGAATATCAAAATGTTCTGACACGTCATCCACGGGGACAAAAGCTAACGCAACAAGCATTTGAGCAGCTCTTTTGATACATGTATCACCATCGTCGCAGTATGCCTGCTGAAGCCCTTCCGCTTGAATATGCCTGAAAATGGACTGACTTAAATGAAATAAGCAAGCCTTCACATTTTCTCCAACTTCAGATTGAATGGCATTGATAATAGCGACTTTAAAATCAGCCATAATACTTTAGGGTACAGTTACTCGAATAGAGAACTTTTGACATTCTTGTTTTGTGACTTGAAAGCATTTTTTATAGCTATCTTCAGCTTTATTCTCCAGTAAGCAAAATACTAATGGCAAAGCTATTGTTTGTTCAATTGAGTTAATTATCTGGACAAAGGAGCCAAGCAGAGCGAATTGTTGATAAAACAAGTGTGGTACCACCTATGTGAATAAAATGAAAATTGTAAAAATGTTAATCACTGATATGAAAATTACATTTAAATATAATGAACCTTAAAAGTCCCATCTGCAAACCAATGATGACTTCGCATGAGCCTTTTTAAATTTTCTTTAGTAGAAAAAATAAGAATACGTCCACCTTCATAATCTTCATCGTCGCTCGAGTCGTAGAGTAAAAATCGTTCGTTTGCAAATGTATTTTTGTATAAATCGGGCAAATGTGTAAGTTCTTCTAACGATTGCGGATTAGCTGGCATATCCTTAAGACGACGTCGTTGGACTAATCTCCGTAGATTTTGCCTTGAAGCCATTTGCGATGGAACCTCCGATGACACCTGTGACAACTCTGTCCTCAAAACTTGAGCAGACGGAACCTCTGGGTGTTAGTCTGCTCTTTTTTTTAAATTTGCAATCACTTTCTCTGCTCTGATATCGTCATAATTCGGAGCGTGTGTGTCATGCAGTCCCTTGTGAATTTTAACAATTTCGAGCCCATCGACACCAGTACGAGTAACAGCACGTACCCCGCATTGATTTTTTTTTGCAACATTCCCAGTATATCTTACCTATTTTAACGGCAATGTATGAAGATTTCAATGTGTCAAATGTAAATGTAAGAAAACTTACCGTTTTGTGCAGACTTTTTGACATACAAGTAACCCTCAAAATGTAAAAAATTACCACCTTTTTTGGTTGGGATTAATTCTGCCATAATGAATATAAAGGTATATAAATGTATATAAATGTATATAAACGTATGTATAAAATATGTAAACACTGTATAAAATCTAAATGTAAATGTTTATACAATTGTAAATATGTTAAATGTTTGATGATCGTATTTCGAACAAAATATTTGAAATATTTGTTTGGGCTACAGGGGTAGTGGGCCACAGAATTCGAGAGATATGTGGCATGTGGGCCAAAGAATCGTTGGGTCAGGCGGTGATTGGGCCATGCGGATTGGGCCTCGTGACTGACTACTCACCAATTATAATTCTTATTTCCGTATTGATAGTTACTAAAATTGTAATGTACGATCATTGTATTAATGACTGAAAAAAAATTTTGTTTTTCATCAATGTTCATACAGAATTTTTAAGATTTATTAACAAAAGTATAAAAACTTAATAAAGAAATATGTTTATAAAAGCGTCATGACACAGAAATTTGATTTATGTTATTTACATTTTTGTTGTCTAAGAATATTTAAAATAGTGATAATAAAAAGATATATTATTTAAAAATATCAGATGATACACACTCAAAATGTTCCACTCTTCTCGAATGTTGCATCCACTTAACTTTAGTCCATTTGGTGGAAGTGGAAGTCATCTTCAATGACTATTATATATAACACTTATAACCTAAAATGTATTTGATTGAGATGCATGTATTTTTGTCAGTTAACAGACCCAGGTAACATTATTCTGAGTAATTATGCATTAATAATGTGCGTACAAAATGTAAACTTTAGTTTATTTGTCTGATAAATCATTAATTATTATTTATGTAAAAGTTGTATAACATCGTGAAAACCGTGAAGATAACTTTCTACTCGTGGGAAATCATTTTCATTTACTCCGGTATCAAATAGAATTTCACTTATGGTAGACCTTAGGGTACCCCAAGTTTTTGTGAATGTTTGTGGTATTTAGATTAAAAACATAATTTATATCTTTTATTTTCAATTTTTCTTTTAAATTTAATTAAAGAGACCCTGATCATGCAAAACTGCTAAATATCAAGCCAATCCATTAAAATTTGGAAGTTACTCAAGTCGAATGTTTTGAAAATAATTAAAAAATGCTTTCAAAACATATGTTCGATATAAGCGACTTCAAAGTTTTAAGGGATTAACATAAAATTCATAATAATTGGGTGTATATAATGTTCCTTCAACTAAATCTAAAAGGAGGGCTGAAAATGAAAAAAAATGTTTTAGGTCAAAATAACCTAGATTTTTAAAAAAACTTGATGTACCTTAGTGTACTTATTTTACTGGCGACAACCATTTAT
>JABFPI010000188.1:0-11860 GCA_022817465.1 Embidobia sp. ZL-2020 | reverse complement strand
GGTCTTTAAGTAACCTACGAACGCCAGTCGAACAGCGTTCAGGTTAATGGTGGTAGGGTAATTGATATGATCAAAACCCACTGAAAAATACATTGTACATGAACAAATTAGCATTTGTAATTCATCATACTATTGTATAATTTTTTTAATTGAATAATTACAATAATAATTATAATAAAAATGTATACAAATCATTTCATTTTGAAGTTTTTAAAAACTTTAAACAAAATTATGTATCCAATATCTAACGAACAAGATGCATTCTTGCACAATTTTAAAAGTATTAAATTTTCTAGTTTTTAAAATGAAAGAATTAGTAAAAGAAAACGGCATATGTCAATGTTCTCATTGAAAATTTAACAGACCTTTCATACCGCTGTCACATTTTAAAAAAGCAATTTGAATATTTTTCCTTTTCTATAGAGCATATCAATGTTGGAGAAGTGGTCGTTCTTGCAGGTTTGGGAAAAAATTCTTTTTTTTTCTGCAGAATAGTGTCTAAGGAACAACAATCAAGCAATAAATCACCTGTTTGAAATCGGAACAGTAAGCCGTTAAATTATGTTTTAATCTCAGATGATTTGAAACACAACTGCTGTGCATTTTCAGCATTCATTGGTTAATTTTTTAAACAGAAAAATTAACAAGTTGAAAAAAGTCATTTATTTATCAGACGGTGCAACGTTACAGTACAAAAGTCGGTTCAATATGATGAATTTGTGTTTATATGAAAAGAAAATTTGCAATATCAGCAGAGTGGCATTAATATGCCACATCACATGAAAAAGACTAAGTGATGGTGTTGGAGTAACTATAAAGCGATAAGTGCTCGCTTGGATTTACAATAGTTTATAGAAACCAAATTTAGACTCCAAGTCAACTGTGTACATGGGCTGAAGAAAAAATTGTTATTATAGGATTTCCGAAGTTTAGAGGCATTTTTGTCAAAGTTTTTTAAAAATATTTTTCGAAAATTCGGTATATATTTTCCAAATTTTCGTAAAAGTGTTACGAAGTTTTAGAAAATATGTTACCAAACTTTTTAAACTTTGTACCCAAATTTTTTTCGAAAACTTTAACAGTAGCATGTTCAAAATGTTACAGAGTATCAAATAAAGATTACAAAATTCATATACGGATAAATATTTTACCGGAATCACTGTAAAATTTGCTGATAAATATGACATCATTGCACATCAAATTAAAATGGATTCAAGATTCCATTATGCTGTCGCTGTTTAAGGAATCAGGGGATTTCACGTATGTGTGCCTCAAAAAAAGGGGTGTGTTACAATGAAAATGCATTCCTTCTCTCAAGATGGAGTCAAATTCAATATTTTGGATATTTATAATCAAAACCAAAACTCTTTACCACCGCCCAAGATAATGACAAGGTTGGACTTTGTATTAAATAATTCATTGTATTAAATTGTAATAAAATGTGCGTAGTATGAGTCAACAAAATAAATCAACTTTCGGTGGTAAGTACTGAAGTTTAATTTCTGAAAACAAAGCTGGAATTTTTTTTTAACAGCCCCAAGTCTGTAGATATTTTTCCGTAAAAAGTCATCGAAACTGGTGAAAGAGTATTTGAAAAAAAAATTTATTTTTTTTATTTTTTACACTTTTTGATTTTTTGACTTAAAAAAGCAAATTTTTCCTGAAAAATTAAAGTCTCTTGGATGAAAATATTTCAATTGGATCCTAAACTAAAAGAAAATTTAATCAATTTTATATTTGCACTAAAATTTATCGTTATAATGAATTTTTTTTGCAACTGCTACATAGAGAACTCTAATTACCATGAAAAGAAACGGGTATATATTTGTAATGAAATACCTTTGCAATACCGCAAAAAACTATCTTCTGTGTGTTTTTACATCATTATAAAACCATTTGAATGGTAAAATCCAATTTTGAGATGGTCGATTTTTATTTGAACGATTATGGAAAGAATTACTCATATTGAAATGAAACATAAATAACATTAATAAATAATGATTATATATTAGTCTTCTTAGAATTTACATTGGTACGTGAAACATTTGGTACAACTGTTATGTGGTTCAGATAATGAATAAGGTGGGGTAGAGTTATACAGAAAAGTAATGGGTAATAAAAATATTCCATTACCCATTACAAAAACTAATATGTAATGAAAATAATTATTATCCATTATAAAGGTAATTATGAGTTACATATTTTTTTAAAAAATGGAATTTATAATTTTTAAATTTAGAATTTTTAATGTTTTTGTTTCGAAACATTCGAGTTTCAAAAAAAAAAAAATTTAATAAATGTTAATTATTTATTTGTGTCGAGTCTAGTTCATGACATATACGCCAAGAACCTAATAAGACTGGGTGCTCAATTTTAATTTCAAGTACTTAACTTAAAACTCTGAGGTAGGACAATGAGTAACTCAAAAAGTTTATCTGAAAGCGTTATTCTCATTATTAATAGAAGTTTCCATTTTTACTCCTTGTATAAACTTGTGAGATAGTGGGATCTTGTCCACTGGACAGACGAATACGCGTTGATGCAAAGAAAGAAAAACAATTGTAAAATAATAATGTCTGTCTGGAAAAATAAGAAACAAAAAAAACTTCTGATTGAAAATAAAAATAATGAAAAGAAAATAGTGGTATGTTACGACACCTACCCCTACAAAAATTAATATACAGCAGATCTAACATAAAATTTACGATTAGATCTTATGTCAGAACTAATGAGATCATTTCGCATGAGATCTAATATGACATCTAATATGAGATCTAATATGAGAAATATCTTAGAGAGACATAAACCATTAAATTTAACATTAGATTTAAGATGAGAAAATATAAAATATTAGATATAACATGAAATCTAAGAGAATTATTTTTTTAGACGGAACCTATTACACTATGCAACACACTTTTTGCCCCTGGGTTCCCATTATGATTTTCGGTTTATATGGGTTGAGAAAACATCAGAAAAGACCTTTAAAGGTATATCTATTTGCTTTTACGATCAGGAGAGTAATAATACGACATTTTCGTACTTACAGTAATAAATGAGCCATTATTATCGAAAGAATCACTTCAAATACAAACTTTATACGTGAAATTTACTCCAAATTTGATGGAGATAACGAATATGAAAGTTTAAAACCATGGCCATGCTTGTAAAATCCTGTTTTTTACCGTTTTTTATGAAAAAATGAAGATTTTTTTGTAAAAATTGGACTAAAAGTGAAAAATAAATCGTTTTTATGTTTCGTATGGACTTTTGACATGTAATCGCAATATATGATTCGATAGTACAATTAATTTGCCGCATTTTTCACGAAAAACCATGCATTTTGGACGAAAATTAACAAAGTTATAGCGTTTTTTTAAAAAAACGTCATTTTCACGTTTTTCTAGTAAATACGTTTCTAGAGTGATTTTTTCTATATATTGTTGTCCTGAAGTCTAAGTAACCTTTTTTACATATGTTTTTGTGCACTTTTATTATTTTACAGGTATTATATTGAAAATTATGTTATACAAACGATAAAATTTTAATTTGTAATTCATTTATATGGAGCTTGTTTTCGAAAAATAGTGACTTTTTTGTCAAATTTCAATGAAATTTTAAAAATAACTAATTGTTACGTTCCAAATTAAGTTTTTTGTACCAACGCTTTTACCCCTGTTATATGCATTCGAAATGCAACATTGAACCCGGATAATATTACATTTTTTATGATTATTTGTGATTTTATAGCATTTTTAAAATGTTAAATAAATGAAGTTTTATCAAAAACCGTTTCTGTTATATCAGTCTTCCAATTTTTCTAGAAAACATGTTTAAATTATATTTTCCACAACAATAAAACGAATTGTCATTAGAAAAAAATTTTTGTATAATATTTAACATTTGTTTTATGTTATAACAAAATTGTCCAACGAAATATATGCTTAATCAAGTAATAACTTTGCGCGAATTAGAACTGTAGAAATTAACGTAATTCTAAAACTTCCCCTTAAAATCCGCGCCTAGCGTGTGTAGCTTTGTTAAAAAATGACTTATGGCGTGTTCTTTTAGCTAACTTACCATACCGGCGGTAAGGTAACTAGCAGAACTCATGTTCGGTAAGAAACTGAAAACTGGATTCCGTAAAGATGTGTTCTTAAAGTCATATTTGTACTTCAATTTATAAACATTTTGTAAGCAAATATACATACTAGTGAAATCCATCGCCTCTAATTCTATTCTTGCTTTAAGGAAAATTGTTTTTTAACTTAAAATATAATTTTATTAAATGTAGTTAGATATGGCTGATATGACTTTAAGAACACGCGTTATTATTTACATCGATTAAAAATAAATTTTGAGTTCATGAACAACTTTTCTTAAAGCAAAAATGGAATTAAAGAAAGTGGATTTAATCGGAATGTATATTTGCTTACAAAATGATTATAAATTGAAGTACAAATATGACTTTAAGAACACATCTAAGTTACGGATTTCAGTTTTCAGTTTCTTGCCGAACATGAGTTCTGCTAGTTACCTTACCGCCGGTATGGTAAGTTGGCTAAAAGAACACGCCATTAATCATATAACTGCGAACAGCTGAGTAAACCATTCTCAAACTACTAGCGAAGATGTCAAGATCGTGTAAGCGTCCAGCTGATGCGTTTTGTTATATTTGTGGACAGTTTTTACAAGTGCGAGCAACACCGTGTCAGTTGGAAACGAATCCTGCTTTATGCAAAGCATTTGAGGCATATTTTGGTTTCCCTGTTATTAACCAGGATAAAAAATGGGCTCCACATGTGACTTGCGCATTGTGCAAAAATACATTAGAAAGTAAGTTGCATAATATCTGTTTATAACATTGTACAATATTTTTCAAAATGCATTTGCAAAATACAAAAAGCGCTAGTTTCTTTGTTGTATTAGTATTTATTTTGTTTACGTGATAAAAAGTTTTTTAGAATTCGTGGATTCGAGAGAGAATTCGAGGAACTCGCGCGGCAGTTTATAATTGCGCTTCTACACGAAGAGAAATTTAATAAAATGAAAGCATGTATTGTGTTCATGTAATTAAACCATGGCGGCAGCATGACTCAATTACATGCTCACATAGGATAATCCCACGGCCGGCTGTAACGATAACATATGGTTGCTATGTAACGATAACATGGTTGCTATGTAACGATAACATATATAGTGCGTGGAATGAAGACATGTCACTAAAGGGTGAAATTAAGCAATTGATTTTCATGTTAAAACATGGATCTTATCCAACTTTTCTTCGTGTATAAAGCTGCGTTTGTTGTTTTGTAATAATACATTATTTGTTTACATACAGAACCAATTTTCATGTCCGTGTCATTTAATTTTTGCCCTTAATCATTTAAGGACCAAACGGGTAATTTTCGACGGCTTTTTTCAGCGTTCATATTTTCAATAAAAAATTTCAAAAATACCATATCCTACGTAGAATTTACTGAACTTTTAGAATATGCTATCAAAATTGTTGTAAAAAGCTCTATAAAAAATTTATGATTGTTTATTTTTAAAAAAAACCTGTTTTTTCACGGATAAAATTTTGTAATTGAATATTTTCGTATCGAAATTCAATAGAGACAACTCTAATAAGTGAAAATCTTGCATCCGTGGACCCTAAACATTAATTTGTGTACGTGAGAATTTTAAAATTAAAGATGGCGGTAACTATTATGGCAGTTTAAAGACTGAAAATTGATGTTATTTAAAATTTCACTGAAATTATCATTTATTTGGGATTTTATGAATCGCTGTTCATTAATCGGTTATTAAATTTGTTAGATACAAAATAGCGAATCCAAAATAGCGAATCCAAAATGGCGGACTAAATTTTGAAACATTGATTTATTTTAAACAATGTACATTTAAAGGTTTCTTGGGTCCCTGATTACGAATTCAATATTGGTTTTGTCAAATTCAAGATGGCGGATTCAAAATGGCGGACCAAATTTTAAAACATTGACTTTTTTTATAAAATGTACATATACAAAGTTTTTTGGGTCACTGATTTTAAAACCAAATTTTAAAACATTGATTTTTTTTATAAAATGTACGTATACAAAGTTTTTTGGGTCGCTGATTACAGATTTAATATTGGTTTTGTCAAATTCAAGATGGCGAATCCAAAATGGCGGACCAAATTTTTAAACATTGATTTTTTCCATAAAATGTACATATACAAGGTTTTTTAGGTCGCTGATTTCAGATTTAATATTAGTTTTGTTAAATTCAAGATGGCGAATCCAAAATAGCGAACCAAATTTTGAAACATTGATTGCGTTCAATTTTTCGGAGTTTTTTCGGTGTATTTTATATTATATTATAATATATGATACTAAATGATAATACTATATGATAATATATGATATTATATACATATTATTTTATATGGTATATAAATTAGATTGGTAGGTTTTATAGTGATGAATTCAAAATATAAGGATGTTTTCTTTGACGGGAAAACCTCTGCCATTTTGAATTCCCCATCTTAAATTCAACAAATTTAATAACAGATTTATGATCAACGGTTCATGAATTCCTGAATCCATACATAAGAGATCGGTGTTATCGCTCTGAAAACAGCAAATCTCGCCGACTTAACTTGTGATTTGATTGGTCGATTCAAATCGAAATCATCAGAATTCAAAAGTATTGATTTTTTGAAAATGACATGTTACGATAAACATAACCGTGAGTTTGTTGACGTCAAACGTCAAACGGTCATTGAATTATAAAATTAATTCATTTTTATAAAGGTGGGGGCGCGGAGCGCCCCGATAATTCTAGTAAATAAAAATTTCAGTGAAATTTTCAAAAAGAATTGACTGTAACATTAGAAGTAATACTAAAAAACATCAAAATTTAGTTTTTAAATGGCCATATTAATTACCGTCATCTTGAATTTTAAAATTCTCACATTCACAAATCAAAGGTTAGTGTCCACGGACGCAAGATTTTCACTTGTTGGAGTTGTCTCTATTGGATTTCGATATGAAAATATTCAATTAAAAAATTTTGTTAGTAAAAAAAAGGTTTTTTTTAAAATAAACGGTCATGAATTTTTCATAGTGCTTTGTACAATAATTCTGATAATATTCTGAACGTTCAGTAAATGCTATGTAAGATATGGTACATTTGAAATTTTTTATAAAATATATAGACGCTGAAAAAAGCCATTAAAGTAAAAAAAATTTAATTTTCATTTTATCATCTGTAATTTAGTAACAACTTACGATACATCCTAAACGATATATATATCTTAAATATATATATTTAACATGTTTACAGAATGGTACCGAGGAGAAAACAGATCGATGAAATTTGCTGTTCCTAGAACTTGGCGTGAACCTACTAATCATGTTAATGATTGCTACTTTTGTATGGCAACTCCTGCGCAAAGACGGAAAAGCACTGAGTCAGATGAATTTGTTTCTATGAATCTTCCATCTTCTTCCGCCCCCATACCTCATGACTCGGATCATCCTGTTCCTGTGCCACCAGGTAAAGAAATGTTGCCTCGACCAGAACCGCATAGTCAAGAACCGCTGAGCCAAAAAAGTTCACAGTCATCTGAGAATTCACAATTGAACCAACAGCCTTACTTTCCTAACCAAAGTGACATTAATGACTTAATTAGAGAACTTGATTTGACTAAGACAAAAGGCGAACTATTAACATCTAGATTAAAGGAATGGAATCTAGTGGATGATTCCGTGCGAATCACGGAACAAAGAAATCGCGACCAAGCTTTTAGTAGCTTCTTCACTACAAAAAATGGTTTATGTTATTGCCATGATATAGTCTCATTATTTGAAACTATCGGAATTCCCTGTAACCCGGATGAATGGCGTCTATTCATTGATGGTTCTTCTGCAAGTTTGAAAGTTGTACTGCTTAATAACGGGAATAACTATCCATCTCTTCCTATAGCTCATTCGGTGGAACTTAAGGAAAATTACGACAACATCAAGATGGTACTAGATACTATAAAATACGCTGAATACGGTTGGGAAATCATTGGCGATTTCAAGATGGTAGCAATACTGATGGGTTTACAGGGTGGTTATACGAAGTACCCATGTTACCTTTGTCTTTGGGATAGTCGAGACAAGAAATCTCATTACGAGATAAAAGAATGGCAGCAGCGAAGTGAATTCATTATTGGCAAAAATAATATTAAATGGGAACCACTTATAGAACCAACAAAGATATTGCAACCACCACTTCACATAAATCTAGGTTTGATAAAACAATTTGTCAAAGCTTTAGATAAGGACTCCGATGCATTCAAATATCTTCGGAATTTTTTCCCAAAAATTTCCGAAGCAAAAATCAAGGAAGGTATTTTTGTCGGGCCGGATATAAAGAAACTGATAAATTGCCCTATCTTTCACACAAAGTTGGGCGAGAAAGAAAAGGCTGCATGGAATAGTTTCGTTTCAGTGGTCCAGGGCTTTTTGGGAAACCATAAAGATGACAATTATGTAGAACTGGTACAAACCTTAGTAAAAACGTACCAAGAAATGGGTTGCAAAATGTCTGTCAAAGTACACATGCTTGACTCTCATCTCGATGTATTCAAAGACAACTTAGGAACATTTTCGGAGGAACAAGGAGAGAGGTTTCATCAAGATCTGAAAGCGTTTGAAAACCGATATCAAGGACGTTATGATGAAAGAATGATGGGAGACTACATTTGGGGATTAATGCGCGACAGCACCAAACATTACCGTCGTCAATCTCGTAAAACTGCGCACTTCTAAACCAATCTACATTCAATTTGACCTGATTAAATTTTTTTTAATTCTATATCATAGTGAGAATTTATTGTTACGATTAATTTTATGTTCATCTTGAATAAAATACAAAAATCTTATGTAAAAAATTGCAACTTGCAACACATAACTGCAAGCAGTTATAAACCCGTCGGGGGGAAATTTTAATGAAGTGAGTATAAATTCAGTTGTGAGTAGCAGGAAAAATATAATGTGCTGTTGGGAGTGAAAACAAGGCATGCCGCGACTCGTATTTGGCGGTCCGAGCCCAAGGCGAGTCGTGAAATACCCTGTTTTCACTCCTAGCACCACAACATACTATCAAGACGTGATCCGAAGCGGAAGGAATTGAACCAAAAGGTTACGGAAAGGATTCCGTAATCCAGGGTCCGTAACCTTCTATATATTCCGTAACTCCCTATACCTCTTCCGTAATCCAGGTTACGGAAAGGATTCCGTAATCCAGGGCCCGTTTTATATATTCTGTAACCCCTTATACCACTTCCGTAATCCAGGTTTCGGACAGGATTCCATAACCTGGGCCCATAACCTGGTTCCATAACCTGGGATTCCATATCCTGGGTCCATAACCTTCCCTTGAGGAGGGGGGGGAAGGCGGGATCCGGAGCGGGAGCAATAGGTAAATTAACATGTCCCTAATAATCAAATAATAGGAAATAAAATTGTGATATTTGTATAATTTGTAAATGTGATATTTGCATTTCCATATTAACGCGTTTCCAATGTTTACACCTTGTAAAATCATCATCAGTTAGAAAATGCTTTCTGACGTTTTTTAAAAACACTATAATATCACAAGTAATCATAAAAATTGCATTATTATCGGGGTTCGAAGTTGAAATTCAAATAAATGTGACAGGAGTAAAAGCGTTTGTGCAAGAAACTATATTTGCAACGTAACAAATAGTTATTTTTCCAATTTCTTTTAAATTTTATGAAAAAATCACTATTTTTCGAAAACAACCTTCATACAAATGAATTAAAAATTAAAACGTTATCGTTTTTATTACAGAATTTTCAATATAATACCTAAAAAAATATTAAAAGTGCACAAAAAATATGTAAAAAAGGTTATTTATACTTAAGAACAACAATACATAAAAATACCACTCTAGAATCATATTTGCTAAAAAAACGTAAAAATGACGTTTTTTTTAAAAACGCTATAACTTTGCTAATTTTTGTCCAAAATGCATGGTTTTTTGTGAAAAATGCGGCAAATTAATTGTACTATCGAATCATATATTGCGATCACATGTCAAAAGTCCATACGAAACATAAAAACGATTTATTTTTCACTTTTAGTCCAATTTTTACAAAAAAATCTTCATTTTTTCATAAAAAACGGTAAAAAACAGGATTTTACAAGCATGGCCATGGTTTTAAACTTTCATATTCGTATTCTCCATCAAATTTGGAGTAAATTTCACGTATAAAGTTTGTATTTGCAGTGATTGTTTCGATAATAATGGCTTATTTATTACGGTAAGTACGAAATTTTCGTATTATTGCTCTCCTGTTCGCAAAAGCAAATAGATATACCTTTAAAGGTCTTTTCTGATGTTTTTTCAACCCATATAAACCGAAAATCATAATGAGAACCCAGGGGCAGAGCAAAAATTAACTTTTGTTGCGTAGTGTTATTTATACAACAAAATTAAAATATATTAAATAATGAGAAAACTTGAACTTACAAGCAATTCTTTTTTTTACTGGTATTTCTGTTATAATGGAAAATAATACATATTTATCTAAATTATTAATCTTTGTACTTTCTGATTTGAAAAATAATTAGAAAAAAGTGTTACAATTTAATTTCTTATTCTAAACAACAACACAAGAGATAATTTTTACTTTATCATTCCATGCTAGTATGTATAATGATAAAAAATAAATTTCACTTGGATGACCTTTCAAATGTTGTGTTGTTAATACAAATTTTTTAAAATACTCACTTCGGGTGTGAGTTTCCTAGTCACATTAAACTTTATCTCAGTGACTTGTACTTCTCGATAACTTACACAGCTACTTTGTTGTCAATAAGCTATTTCAATCATTTTCAGGGTACAAAACCGGATAGAAGGAGGTCTTATCCAACTGGTAATGGCATTGAACAAACTTCTTTAGATGTCATTGGAGGAGAAAATGAAGCGAAATTAAAGGAAAAAATACGTGGCTTACAATTGTATGTGACAAATCTTGAGGAGGAGAAGGAAAATCTCACATCAAAAATTGCACAAATTATGAAAGAAAAGACGGCACTTGAAAACATAAACAAAAGATTGCAGGAACAGTTGCTTTCTTATTTGGAAGGTGAAATTTCATAAAATGAACTATAATTAGTAATAATAATAATTAATTTAATGTTAAAAATAAATTAAAATAAAAAACATATTTTATTTTTTTATATTGAGTTTTAATTTTATTTTATATTATATTAAATAAGAAAATTTTATTTTTGAATTGACTAATAATATCGAAATAATAACGAGAGATCTAACAAAATTTAAAAAAAACATTGGTATTATCTTTAGGAATCTAATTTAACAAATCAATAGAACACAATGATAATAATTAGTCATTGAAATATATGTTCATAAGATTGAAATTTTCTTAAGTTTTTGCCATGTAGGATTATTTATTAGTAATTTAATTACAATGTATTTCGGTAACATATAAATTACATACGAAGATTTAAATACATTTTATCTAGAGATTCATTTAAAATTACATTTTATCTAATTTTATAAAAGATTTACATCAGTTTCAGTTTTATCTACTGCAACGTTGCTCATCAACTTTATATCAATGAGCGATACAGAAACTTCACTTGTTCAACAAAAAAATACTAGTGTTTAAATAAATTATTACTCTGATTGAGTGGAGTTTTTTGTCAGAGCCATAGATACGAAGTTTAGGCAGCTGTCTCTATTTAGTTAATTTTTGCACAACCTCTTAATTTGTGTAGAGTAAGAAAAAAATAGTATTTTATTTTTGTGTTATAAAAAAGAAGTAAAGAACTCAAA
>JABFPI010000187.1:0-11856 GCA_022817465.1 Embidobia sp. ZL-2020 | reverse complement strand
ACAAAAAAACATCGTTTTTAATTAAAATTTCGACACTGAAAAGTAATTGCTAATATGACGTAATATTAAATGACAGTTGGAAGGCTAAATTTGTTAATGTCGCGTGTTGGAAGGTCTCATGCATTTTCGACTATAATTATGTCTAGGGAATCGTCTGTAAATGAAATACAGTTTTAGGCAATTAAAAGTACATTTGCGAAAGTCAACGAAATTTATCAACGTGCGTAACCATTTCGTATTTTAAACATTACAATTAATCTTTTGTATTAAATACGGATCAATAAACTTATTATTGTTAAGTACATTATAAAGACATTCTGAATTCATTTTTAACATGTAAATATGAAATCACGTGTTTTTGCGTTGTATTTTAATTCATTTTGTGTTTGTCAACGCGCAAATATGTTTTTATACAATTACCAAAATTACATTTAATTGTTTTATTCGTTAAATAAAAAATGTTTCAGATTAATTTCAACAATATAAAGAGGTTTTTTGGAGCTTAGTGCTAAGAATTTTTAATATCAATACGCTTACTTTGTAAGTTGTTTGAAAAATGTAATATTTCTTACATATATATTTCTTTCAAACATATGATCTTACGTTCGATTTCGTAAAAATGAAAATAATTCGCTAAGTTTTTCATTTCTTAAATTTTACATATACCGCAAGATCTAACATATGATCTAACTTCATATCTCATCTAATATATTACGTGAGATTTTATGTAAGTTCATATATTTGATCTGACGTAAGATCACACATAAGACCATACGTGATATATTACGTGATACCTCTTGTGAGATCTTACGTGAGATCAAATATATGAACTTTCATAAAATCTCGCGTAATATATTAGATGAGATTTGAAGTTTAAGAAATGAAAAACTTAGCGAATTATTTTCATTTTTACGAATTCGAACGTAAGATCATATGTTTGATCTAACGTTATAAAATGTACTGTATTTAAGAAGCCTTGTTTTACTCAATTGCTAAGTCGCCCAATAGCTCAGTGGTCTAAGTTTAAGGCTTAGTAATCACAGGACCCATGTTCAAATCTCGGTTAATAAAATAAAATTTTTTTGCTCGCAAAAAAAAGAACAGATGTTAGATCTAACGTACAATATGACAGTGGGTTCGATATCGGACGTAATACATGTCGTTAGATCTGCCGTTAGATAGGTCGTGAGATTTAAACAGTTTTGTTTGCCGAGTGTTCTGATAATAGTTCTGACGACAGAGCTCACATTGGGTACGATACCTGATTACAGATCAAATGTTAGATCTGTTGTCAGATCGGTGGTTAAATATACCTTAGATTTAATGTTAGATCTGTCATAAGAACTAGCAACAGATCTACTGGCATAACGAACATACGAGACCTTACTTTCGATCTGACGTGCGATTTTACGTCAGATCTGACGATTGATCCGATGATTTTTATTTTGAGTAAGGTTTAACTTTTGGGAAATCGGTCATGCTATCTGTCGTCAGATCTGAGACAGTCTAATCTCAATTGAATCTGACGTTATATCTTATGTTGAAAATCTAATTTTATAATTATTTTATTAGATCATTACGTTAGATCAGATGCAAGATCTGATGATAGATCTAATGTCGAAATGAGCATGTTAGACCGAACATGTGATCTGATGTTTTAAACACGTAAGATCTGACGTAAGATCTAACGCCTTTTATTTTTAGTAGGGTATAGATATTGAAAAATTGGAATTGTGTATTCAGTTTTGTCTAATAATACAGACCTGCAGAAGTTGTTAGTTGAAGGAATCATTGTAATCACAATATAGTTCAGTGGATAACGAATCACATAAAATTTTTAAGTACATAAAATTCGTGGAAGTAACAATACACAACACTGAATTTAAGTATCACATCGATTATTCGGAGTCGTAGAAAATACGTTTGCTAACACCCTTTTGTTCACTGATTAGTGCACTGTAGGACCAACATGTTTATAAAAATAATGTCAACATTGACAAAAACTTTTATTTCAAAACAAAAAATTGTATCCTATTTTTAGTATCGTTTTTTAATTATTATTAATTTAAATTATTTATTAAAATTAATTTTAATTTTTTATTATTCTTTTGAATAATGTGATATAATATCATATTATGATGTAATGTAATGCTTACCACAAATTTCAATTTTTATTTGTTAGTAAATTAATTATTTCAGTAAGTAATTTTGATAATTATTATTATGATTGTTAAATTTTTATTAATAAATAAAACTGAAATATTTACGAATGTATTAATATAATGAATTATTTATAAACAATCATCAATAGTAAATGAACAATATGAAGTACATAAAATTTATTAAACGAAAACACATATATTGATGTTTTATTTAACAATAAATGTAATGTTGTTAATAAATTATAATCATCCTAAGTAGTACTCAAATGTGTGAAAGTTGCGCTACTGCAGCAAAGTTGAAGGCTGCAGAGTAAGGTCAAAGTCAAGTCAATAGCAAGTCTTTATTGCCGGCTTTTAAAAAAAGACCGTTTCGTTAATTTGTTCATTTTCACCAATATCTTATTTATTCATTTATCATTTTCCAAAACCACAAAAAAGTGTTTAAACATGATAAAATTTTGGTTCAAACAAAAGCAACGTGACTCTGTCCAAATAACTGAAATAGCAGTTGTTTGCTTAAAACTTTGCTTAGTTCAATCGAAAATTGACTATAATTATTTTAATTAAAAATTCAATTTTGATACTTGTCAATAAATATCTGCATAATAATTTTAATCTTTAAGATATATATCACAGTACTTTGCATTTAGTTTTTCAACTAGAATTAAATTTCACATGTATTTCAAATGTTTGATTATTTGTTTTTGATACCCAATAAATTAAGAAAAATGTATTGAATTACTTGTCTTGATAAGTTAATACAATTTAGTTTTTCGGAAAATAAAAATTATAAATAAAAAAGCTTTAAAAAAAGGTTTTAAAATCTGTTTGGACTGATTAGCGATCTTTGCCAAATAACATTGTGTTCTATTACAAGATCAGTATATTCAATTGCTATTCGATCACTAATAATAATAATGATACGTATACTAGTTAAAAATCTTATCGCGCCCAATGTTCTGCTCTGTGTTTTACTGTTATCAAATAATTGTTAGATTGAGAGAATTGCATCCATATCCCATTATCATTAAAATTGACTAACTACTTATGAAAACCGAAGAAAATTGATTGGATTTTCCATTATTTGTTAAACATATTTATTTTGTTTAAAAATGTATTTATTCAATATAATTTTACTTCAGCATTAGAAAGATTGTATTCGTTTAAACATTTTGTTATTAGTTTATATAGTAAAATATGTTTAAAAACTCTGTTTTATCGTAGTGAACAAAATTGTCTATGCATCAAGGCGTAAAAAATTGTTTTTATTTTACGATCTTTATTAATGAAAATAAAATTATTCCAACATGACGTGTCGAGCTAAGTTTTAACCTTGACTTTAAGAAATGATTTTCGTTCAAAAGTTGATGTTTGAGAAAAAGAAGACGAACAGACGGAGAAATGTAGTGACAGAAAAAATAGAATCAAATAACATGCAGAAATAAAGCGAAAATAACCAGAGGAACTGAAAAGTAACAATGTGGCATGCACGAAATGTATTTTAATCCTCCAGAAACCAGTCAAAATAAGCTCGTGCTTTATCGTATTTTGTGTTCGAGCGCTCGCCAAAAGAAAGCCGCGTTTCTTTTATTTTTACTTAATTAATTTATCCTTTAAATACGAACGCAATCGGAGGTTTTTGCAAAAAGAAACGAAATCGCAATTATGGAATCAATTTTTAGTACGCTTACAAACAAAACTAACAAATGTCGAGTAGGGATTTAAACAAGTATATTTATATTTATATGCATGCATGTATGTGTGCGCACGTTTTAATGTTTGTATACCTATATGTGTATTCATTTACGAATCTTTTTACGTTTTTTACAATTAAAAAATTGTTTAAAAATAAAATAAAATACTATAAATTGAATAAAAAGTTGAATGCTTAAAATAATTTTCAAAAATGAAATTGCTGTGAAAATGTTGCGAATCTCTATACAGATTTACATTCAAAAATCATATCGATTAATTATTATTTGTTGTTAATGCTTACAAAACATGATTAAAAACGTATATTATACATTTCCATATTTCTATATTTGTTTAAATTACTCTAAACAAACGTTGAACTATTTAAACCTTTTATAAATTAAAATTATTTAAATTTATGAATTGCTTTGTTTCAATTAATTCAATAGGACCCGCCGTATTAGTTTCGCATTTGGAATCCTTGTTTGTGCATAAAAGTGCGATTTGCTAGAAAAAGCTAGAAAACAAATCTGTGTGGATTTTTTATCACAGACCCTACTGTAGTAAACAAACAATTATGTAAATTGTACAAATTACTAGAAAAATGTTACAACAATTTGCAATGTACAAATGATAATAATGATGATAATAATAATAATTGCGCTAAAATTAGTGCTACGAATTTAGCTTTAGCAATGATTACAAAAGTCGAAGAACTTATGAGAGGAAATATAAACAAAATCTACATCCGAGTTTTAGTTGAAAGTTGCTCTAATTATAATTATGAATTGTATGTATTTGTGAAATAATAAATTAAGAGGTCAGTCGGTCACTGGTGTCTTCACCTTATTCACCTTACTCACAGAACGGAAATATTACGAAAACTAGCCAAATTGTTCAAAACAAAGTTTCAGTTCTCCGAATAATGTAATTGTTGACAGATTGTAGACATAATTGTCATGAAGTTTAGAATTTGAGAATAGCGTTTGACAGTTCGGATTAAAAGAATGTTGAATAATAAGAGTTAAATTGAGTGTTTGATTGGAGACTGATTGAGAGATGATTGAACGTGGGGCAAAATCATCTCTGCGGTCGAATAGAAACAGGTCCTAATTAGTTTTGACAAAAATATGCTTGGAGGGAGAGAATTGTCTGAATACATAATACGAATTCTATCCGCACGTATCCCCGTCAGGCGTTTTTCTACTCTCACTACGTATCCGTCGAGGGAAAGAGACACTACGCGAGGAGAACCAACTCATGACGTATTTTGCGCGAGAAGCGAGCAACAAAAAAGGGGCAAATGGAGCTGCGATTGAATTTTCGACGCGGACCAGCGCGTTCCAAGTCAACCTCGTCAAGAGACTGAAAACTCGCCAAATCCTAAGCGCGGACTGCCCCCGTGCGCCGGCGAGAGCACGCGCGCGCGCGCGATACCTATCCACAGAATCAGGCTCTCCATCTAACGGGTGGAGAGCCTGCCTTCTCTTCGCTCCTGCTCTTTATTCTCCCTCGTTCCTTCAAATATCACATTATTCAACTTACCGAGTTCAAATCATTTCCCAAATCATTTTCTTCTTGTTTCACCAGCGACAAAACCAAATCGAGATCCAATCCGAAGAGTGTTGCGCTAGTTTGACAAATGAGTAGCGTATCATTTGCTACTTTAACAACTAGTCCTGCCACTCATACATTTCATTCATACTGTGGTTCGATCAATAAATGACGCTCTCCATTATTTCCTCCAATTCTTTTGCATACAGCCAAATACTTTCCACTAAACCGCCAGTCATTTTGTTAGCAACAATGTGTCTGTTGTCACTCGACGCTCGATCCTTTTCGTCCCTTCATGTTATCTGATACATTTTTTATCTTATCAATTTCATATTCAACACAAACATTGTTCAACAATTTTATTATTATTACTCATTTGTTGTTGTTTATCAACAAAGTTGTTAGTTTTGTTAATTTTGATCTTTCGTAGTGAGGCAAATAAGAATGGTGTCTATGACCCATATAATTCGCGTGAACGCAATTGGGTCATGCACCCCCATGCGCCCTGGAATACTACACGGTGACCCGATAAACACACTATATACATATACATATAGGTCCGCGTTACGTATACACCGGGTGTCTATAAATAGTTCGGCAAATTCTACATTCAATGAAAATCCAACTAACTCTGTTCGTTTCAACACAAATCTTACCGCCGTTTTATCACCTTTTAGTGCACACAATACTCTTTATTCTTATCCAAATCAGTTCAAATTCAACATCGTTAACTTATTCATTTTTTACTCTCTCAAGAATATTGCTTTAACCAAACATTTATTTATTTTTACATCAAATTTATAATAATCATTGTTCGCGTAATTGAAATATGTTTGCATTTGTCGGTTATTCAAACTCTTATTTTAAAGGACAAATTTTGTTAATATTAGCTATTGTTACAACTTTTTTTCATTTTAGTTGTTTTCTTATCAATTTATTCAATTATTTAAAATTATTCAAACTTTTTTGAATCACGAAGACATGATTTTTGAAGTAAACTTTTAACAAAATTATCCAAGAAGCATGAAACTGCAATAAATTATTGCAGCTTTACGAAAAAAATATACGAAGGCAAATGATTCAATTTCCGACTACAATGAAAAAGTTGTGAAATATTATTAGGGGCTATTTTGTAAAATAAAAATAAATTACATCTTAATATATGAAAAATACTTCAATTAATAGAATTGGGTTATACGGGCTAGTTGCCTTTTATTTCAGTTTCAATTGATTAACATTAATCTTTTCAAGTTTTTACAACAAGTGAAATAAAACGTAGTGAAATAATCTTCTAAAACTATATACATCTGTCAATTATAAAGATGTGTTATCAAAGGTACACAAATACGCTTTCATTTTAATAAATAAATTTCTTTTTATGCAAATTTTCAATACATTTTTTCCTTTGAATCAGTTTTTAAAGTCATAGTAATATTATAATTTAATGTAAAAATTGATTACATGATTATATTATACTGCATTTAACAATGTATAATTCTACTGACCACAAATTAACTGAGTATGATGGGAACTTACCCATCATACTCAGTCTATGTTAAAACTTGAATGTTCGCAATAATCGGATTATTAATTTAGTTATCCCAATCAGAATGCTGGGATGTAACTTAAAATGCTTACAAAAGCAATATAAATTCATCAATTAAGTGATTGTTTTACGTCGTCATAAGAAGAAAAATTAATGTTGAACACAAGATTTGTACACTGTCAAAAGAAATTTAAGACCGTTCAAGTATAATTTAAAAATAAAATTTATTTAATATTGGTATCCCTACGAGCTGTAGAAGTGTGCGGATCGGTGTCCGACATTGTTTTCCAACTTTGGTGAGTCGGTGGCACACATATCCGGTCAGGGTAGTAGCCCTTAAGCTCCGAGGCGGGTTCTTTTTTTTATTGCGTGATCGCAAGTTCCAAGAGCTCGTCCCCAATTCCGCATTGAACGAACCGGTTAGTTATAAACAAAGGTCCTTACGAGGGTTTGAAGGTGTGTTAAATTGTTTACACATCCCTTCCTGTCGCTTGTGTCATTGCGTGGTCAACAATTTGAAGATTGTTGCCGTCAAATTTAAAATCGACCCCAATTCGTTAATAACTTGGACACTTTGCGATACGATGTTTAAATAATGTAACAGTAATGTTTTAAAGTAAACAAGTATTATCAAGTATTAAAATTGGGTCCCTAAAGAATTCACGAAAAATCAAAACGCCGTTGGTATCATTGTAGCCAATATCGTAAAGAATTGTGTGTGAAACAGCCTAATTTCAAATTGCTTGCAAGAAAATTTAAATATAAATTATGAATTACTGCTCTCAGAACGCATATTTTGCAGTAAAAAGTATCGTTATTAGTACCCAAAACAAAGGTAACAAGATGTTACAAACACATAAATGGATAAGCGTTACTTGTTTAATTAATTCAAAATTTTTTTAAGTAAATTACCGCGTTATAAAAATGCAAACACAGACGAACGCGTAAAATACCTTGAAGGTTATGTATAATATGATCGAAGGAAATACAAATATTTGTTTCTACGCAGGACTAACATTCTGTGATATTACAAGCTTCATATGTTGTTAATTAATCAAAAAATATGGAATTCTAAATTATTACGAGTTTAATTATTGCAATTATCGTTCAGATATGCTCGATTGCATTTAAGCATATGTTT
Source organism: Embidobia sp. ZL-2020 (assembly GCA_022817465.1). NCBI lineage: Eukaryota > Metazoa > Arthropoda > Insecta > Hymenoptera > Scelionidae > Embidobia > Embidobia sp. ZL-2020. The sequence continues at coordinate 3,761 of JABFPI010000187.1, read as the reverse complement.
ATGTTTGTACATCATTTTAATACGGTATATGAAAGTATGAGTTGCACAGCAAATGATTCATTGGTAAGCACAGCTAAACTTATTTGGGATACTAGTACAATACAATCAACGGTTAAAAATGTTAACATTGAATGTACTTGTTCGTCGTTTAAAAGTAAAGTTTTACTTGAATATACTTTCAATGTGCAAAACATGTTGCTAAGAAAGCGTTCATTCAGACAACAGCCAATCAACAGTAAACGTCCAGTGGAGGGGCGTACATCGTCTTTCTTTCTCTTTAAAATACTCACTGTTGATTGGCTGTTGTCTGAATGAACGCTTTCTTAGCAACATGTTTTGCATATTGAAAGCATATGCAATTAAAATTTTACTTTTAAACGATAAACAAGTAAATTCAATGTTAACGTTTTTAACCGTTGATTGTATTGTACTGGTATCTTAAATATGTTTAGCTGTGCTTACCAATGAATCATTTTACTGTGCAACCCATATTCTCATATACCGTATTAAAATGCTGTACAAACATAAACATATGTTTAAATGCAATTGGACAAATCTGAACGATAATTGCAATAATTAAACTCGTAATAATTTCGAAATCTATATTTTTTGATTAATTAACAACATCTGAACATCGTAATATTCCAGAATGTTAGTTCTGCGTAGAAAAAAATATTTGTATTTCCTTCGATCATATTATACATAACCTTCAAGGTATTTTACGCGTTCGTCTGTGTTTGCATTTTTATAACGCGGTAATTTACTTAAAAAAATTTTGAATTAATTAAACAAGTAACGCTTATCCATTTATGTGTTTGTAACATCTTGTAACCTTTGTTTTGGGTATTAATAACGATACTTTTTACTGCAATATATGCGTTCTGAGAGCAGTTATTCATAATTTATATTTAAATTTTCTTGCAAGCAATTTGAAATTAGACTATTTCACACACAATTCTTTACGATGTTGGCTACAATGATACCAACGGCGTTTTGATTTTTCGTGAATTCTTTAGGGACCCGAAAAATGCTAATGTCCATGACGTCAATATGATAAAACAAATCACTATAGATCAAGCACAATGTGTGTAACAGGGAGCAGTACCAAAGTTTTTAACTTTTTAAACATATTTTGATGTTTGACTAACAAATTATAAAGCGAGTTGTTATTAGTTGTATTTTAATTTTTTTTATTCATCGATACAACAGGCTAAGTGCCCAATTCAATAAAATTGACAAAGTTTTAGATAAAATTTTGTAGCTAAATGTCAAAACAATTTAAAAAAATGAAAACTCTTATAATTAAATTACAATCATTAGTAAAAATAAATTGTTGGCTAATCTAGTCAATCTCAATATAGTCGAGTTGTACAAATAATGAGATCAACAAAAGTACACTACCGGCAGAAAGTTCGTGAACATACCTGAAAGTAAAAGCCTAAGTTCAAATCGACATATTTGTTACCGAGTTCATTATAAATAAAAAATCTGTATATGACTATCATCTTTGGTTAATAAAGATTCGAAACGTCTAAATTAATATTGCTATAGATTGTTTAGTTATCAAAATAATCGCCATTAAAAAAACGATTTTTTGCGTTTTTTCTCCACTTGGTAAAATCCCTGGCAAATTTGCAAAACAGTTTGGATCATTGTGCCAATATATGGACACGAAAGGTTAGGTTCTTACATGTATTTAAACCCGAAAAAGTATTAATTTACATTGTGTACTATCAATGTTATGACATTTTGAAATTTTCTTGTAATAGCATTAAATTCTCAGTGTCCAAAGATAATAGTAATATACAGATTTTTTATTTATAATAAACTTGATAAAAAATATGCCGAGTTGAACTTACGCTCTTACTTTCTGGCATGTTCACGAACTTTCTGCCGGTAGTGTATTCTTTAAACAAAAGTTTTCCGCATATTATATAACGTTAATTCGAATATAATAAATTTATCAGTGATATCAGCCTCCCTTACAAGTCCATTTGCACATTTAAAAACAAAAGTTAAATCATGTAGTTTATGGGATGATTCCAATGAAGGAATTTTAGTTAAAGACGATATATAACTGTCATCGTGAGAGTAAGGAGGATATGGCAATTTTAATTTATAAGAAACATAACTAAAAAACTTGTGTTGGACTCTCTCTCATTTCTTTATAAGGTATTATTAAGGTGATTGTTCAAGCTGCTTTGTTTATAAAAACATGGTCAGTTGCTGAGCAAAAAATTGTACTTGTTTATGAAATAAAACTAACCCAGCGATTCTCTCATTTTAGTAGAATCGATGGGTTTGTTTTGTTTAATAATTAAATTCGTATTTGTTACTCAGCAACTGACCGCGTTTTCGAGGCGGACAGGTATAAATGAAGAATCACCTTAAGCACCAAATTTGTGAACAGTACATAAGTTTAAATTTTACAAAAGAATTTTATAGCAAAATTAAGGAGTTTTCTTTTGTTCAAGGAGTCTATTTTTATGCCTTCCTTTATATATTTTGTAGGGTATATTTAATTTTAAGGCAGGGGATCCATGAAAAAAAGTACTTGTTATATAATGAATATATTATAAAATTTGTTATCCTTTTTTGAGCACTATTTTTGCGAAAAAAATATGGATAACAAAATATGTAACAAAAAATATGTATGCAAAATTTCATCATGAAATATTGAGTTTTGGCGAAGCCGTAGCATTTTTACTAAACCTCGTATATGTTTCTTAAGCAAAATACTGTTAAAAAAAATTTTTTTTTAATAAACCCTGATAGCCACGATTACACAAATTTTGCATAAAATTTATGTAAATCTACGACCGCTTTTAGCGTAAATTTTAAACAAATTTCATGTCAATTTTGCATAAGTTGTGTTTCCACAAAATGTATGTAACTTTTATGTAAATTTCGCCTAAATCTTTACGAAAAATTTATGTAAACAATATTTTTCCAATTTTATGAAATATTTTTGATAATTTTGCATACATTTTATGTAAATATTCACATAAATTATATATAAATTTAATATAAATGTAATATCAAAAAGCGGTCATACATTTGTACAAATTTTATGCAAAATTTATGTAAATTTTGTATAAAAATGTTCTTTCGTCTAATTTACACAAAATTTGCAGAAATCTTGCACGGAGAGAATTCCTAACCTGTATTGGCGTGACATACCTTGCATAAGCATGAACTTTTTTCACTCAATAAACGCAAGAAATCTATTTTAACTTGATTTTCTTGCTTTTAAAGTATGGACTGTTTACATGCTACAAATGCTACCCTAACCTTACTTTATTGGCATGAATCCATGCCACGTTTGCTCGGTATCCACGTAATTATTGCGTGGAACTCTTGCAATTATTGAGTGGAACTGGTCACACCATTATAACTCGAGAATTCTCCCTGTGCAGTTAAGAAAATTGTTTTTTCAAAATTCCTAACTCAGCTTTTACGTTAGGAATCGTTAGGAACTCGCTACACGGGTGCTTTAGATAATTTCCAATTATCTGTATTATAATTACTTTTCAGAATTCTGAGAAATCCATACTATCTTTATTTTAATAACCCTTCTAACTTTGGAGGGATATACACTATCTTTATCGTAATGACCGTTGTGCCTTTGGAGGAATACGCACTATCTTTTCCCTTATCAGTGCATGTTTGGAAGAATGTACTATCCCCCCGCACAATAGCCAACCAACATCATTAAGCAGTGCTATATATAGTATATTACTTAACGTAGGGAATCTGGGGTT
>JABFPI010000186.1:0-11851 GCA_022817465.1 Embidobia sp. ZL-2020 | reverse complement strand
GCGGCAGGTGATGAGAGTACGGTGAGTGTCGCGGCCGCGCACGGGCGCACGGTCTCGAACGCGCATGCGCACGCGCCCAGGGAGCCGCCGACGCACACGCTCACGCACACGCACACGCACACGCACACGCACACGCACACGCACGATTTTTATGTTAATTAAACTTTGTTAGATATTTTTAAGAAAATTTTCAAACGTTTGATCAATAAAATTTTTTTCTGAACAGAATCATGTATTTAACTTAATGACGACTTTGAGCAAAAAACTCACTTTTTTCTTGATCAAAATGCAACATTTTTTCAAAATTTTTCGACTATAATTTCAAAGAAGACTTTAATTTAATAATAAAATACATATTACGGTATAAAAAAAAAGAAATAAGCTTTCCGAAACAGGAAACCCCAATTCATTACGATTTATGAATTGTTGATAATCGATTGCTTTCCAGAAATCAGCTACTGTAGTTTAATTAAAATTTTGAGTACCATTAACTGACTTTCGTAGTCAAAAACAGAACCTCACTGTTTTATTCAGTTGGATTTACCAAAATACACCGGTCAATTCTTTAAGTGCGACTGGTTTAAAGTGCACTGATTTCATTGCTAAAATTTATAATTGCGGCAAAGAAATTTAATAAATTACTTTGATTGCATTAAAATACAAAAAAGCTGGAAAAAATTATCAAAATCTGAAATAAATAATAAATAAAATTATACAAGTAAAATCATAAACTTGTCTTAGGAAACGTTCGGAAAATCTTTACAAGTTTTTGGAAGTCTTAAATTAAGTTAAGAGTCTACTATAAATCTTTTAACAGTAAGTGAAGTACGATAAATTTTATAACGTGTATTTCAATGTGTTGTGCAAGTATACATATGTTAAGAAAGAATATAATACATTAATATACTTAATAAAGTGTAATTTTAATTTTCCTTTCAATGTAATTTATTACATATTTTTACATGTATATATTTATAAAAAACGTTAGAATAAAAATGTAAATAAAATAAAAATATTTTTTAGACATATTTTTATATAATTCTTAAATCAAATCATTTTTATTTCGATAAATGTTTATATTTTGAGAATTTAAAATGTTTTAAACAAGTGACTGTGATGACTATATATTTGACAGTTGACGTTTGTAAGACGAAAGTTTTGAAAGCGAAGTGTTTATTAAGCAAAAAAAAGTGAATTTGGAGGATAAAATAACTGAAAATACAGAAATAATTTAATTGATAGACAGACGACCATGTATTATTTAATATTATGGATAGATTGTGAGCCTCGCACGTCCGGTATTGTCGGAGAGAAAGAAATCAAGATTACAAAAAATTCCGTTAAAGCAAAATGGGGAAGCAAGTGGTTTCCTGCGACGGTCATTCAAAAATGCGGTAACTTACATTGAATATATAGCTTTATATATATATAATAAATTTTGTTTTAAATACATTAATAAAAAACAATAAGTCGTTGATTCTTTCATATTGTTTTTTATTATCTATTTATAAATAGTTAAATATTATGTAATATTCATATGAATAATACATCGTAATAGTTTATAGTTGACAAATCCCTGGGATAAAAATTATGTAAATTTGATCAAAATATGATTAAAAAATTTCAATTTGATAAAAAAACAATGACCCGCGTGAAAATGAAAGCTTGGCTAAGCTTGGCTATGTTTGGGTGATGTTTGGCTTAAGTTCGGGTAACGTTTGGCTTAAGATTTTGACCTTAAGCCAAACTTTAGCCAAACATAGCCAAGCTTGAGCCGAACTTTCATTTTCACGCGGGGAGGTAAGTCAGTTACTGATTAATTATGAAAGCAATGGAATGAAAAATCTTAATAATGATAACAATTTTATCAACATTTTATTACTTTTGCATGAGTGAATTTTTTAAGTGAAATTAATCAACCATTACTGGTTAAAAAATCCATTTATAAGTTGATCAATCATAATAGTATAAAGAACCTTCATACTAAAAAAAAATAAAATTATTATGTATTTTTGATCATGTTTTGATCGCATTATTAATGATATTTTGCTTAATCTATATTATTTTATCTATTACTATCTCATTTTTTATTATTCTATAATTAAATTTAGATTTTAACCGTAAATAATATTTTTATTAAATTTCGGTGAAACATATTTTCTCCGAATTTGCTTTTATGATTAAAAAAAACGCATACTTATTGTAATACAAAAGTTATTTCATATTAAGTATAACAATGTCATTGGTGCCACATATAACATTATGGAAGAGTTAACAGTATCTGCTTTTTAAGTAGTGTTTTTTTAAATAAATCGAGTTATTTATAAATAATAAGTTTTGTTGTATTTCAGTTGATAAGGCATATTTAGAAACTGTGGAACTAGACAACGATGGCTCAATTCTTCCGCCAAATTATGAAAGCAAAACTCCCAGGGCGAAACGTCGTCAGAAGGATGACGAAAAAAAAGATGCAGCTTTAAACTGTCAAAATACGAACTGGGTAAGAGATTTGGCAATAACTAAAACCAAAAGCATTTTTGAGAAGACTGATTCAACTGTGGAACCGATACGCTTGGATTTATCGGCCCTCAGCGATTCTGAGAATACGAATTAGGTGGACCAATGTAAAGAGTACAGCAAAGAGGAAAAGAATAATCGAACTGATGCTGTGAAGGTTGACAAGAAAAAAAGCACGAAAAAGAGCAATGAAATGATAAACAAGAGTGAAATAGATAACAAAGCAAAGAGTTTAGATGTGGAGAAATCAGAAATGAGCGACGATGATGAGTTTTTGACTTTGATGGAGGGAAAGGAGACATTTCGAGGTGATCAAAAAGAGAAAAATATAGATTATTTGAGACAAAAGAAGACAATATCTAAGGAAGATTATAACAAGGAGAAATATGACTCTGACGACAATGCAAGTGTTAGTTTTACAGCAAAAGTCAATTATGGTCCCACTACACACTGAAAAGTCGATTGCAGATGGTAAAATGAAATTAATATTTTATTGTGCATTTCAATAGGAATTCAAAATTTAAAAATATGTTTATAACAATTCTATATTATAATTTATCCAATTATAATAAACAATGTTTAACAGCTGCTGGCAATGCTTTAAGTCTGTTGGAATTAATGAATGCGGAAAACTTGCAAATTTTGCAAAACCTTTTATCTTGGGCAAAGCAAAATATCCCTATCCCATCTACGTCAACCAATTCTGCTTCGATGTTGCCAAGCATTTCTTCTGCAGCAGTTCCAAGTGTTCGTGACAAAAAGATGTCACATAATAGTAGTACTGATTCATGTACTGCTTTTTCGAAAAGCATGGTAAATCTCATGAAGTAGACAAATTAAAAATTTTTAAATCAAATTAGTAGACAAAGTAAAATTTCATAGTTTTGTAACATTTCATTACATTATTGATTTAATTTAACATAAGTACATTCAGTATGAATATTTTATAACTAGTCACAACAATGTAATTTATAGCAAATTGTAACAATCGTAACAATTTATAACAATTTTAACAATGAATCTTACAACAATTGGTAACAATGAATGTATAACAATTTTAACAATAAAATTTATAACAGTTTGACAAAGCAATGATTAAAATTTATAACAATTTTAACAATGAATCTTACAACAATTGGTAACAATGAATGTATAACAATTTTAACAATAAAATTTATAACAGTTTGACAAAGCAATGATTAAAATGACAATTAAAACTTTTGTAGCAATAAATGTTTAATTACGTTTTATACTTTACCTGCATACAATTTTAGTAATTTAAAAATAAATATTTAATTTAATAAATTTTAAATTTCACTAAAATATTGGTACAATTTATTTAGAATTTTTTATGCAGAACTACGAAATTTACTAATGATAAACTAAAAAAGTGTATGTAATTTTATAGATTGAAATTTGCAACGGATCAGATATTTGACTAAAAGAGTTTCAAGTGAAAGCTTTGAAACATAAGTATCGAAAACATGCCATAGAAATGGCGAAAGCTTTGTACCGAAAAATTTTTTCTGAAGAAGAAATCAGAACAATATCTATCTCTGGAACGGGAAAAGGAGTTAAAAAAGCGATACCTGAAAATGTCTACGATGGTGTACTAGGTAAAATTAAATTAATTAGTTAGTTTTCTTTAGTGTCTATCATGTATAGTAAAAATATTTAACCATATTTTAATTCAAAAAGATGAATGTGTGCAAGATAAAATATTTATTAATTTTGTTTAAATTCGAAATAATATAATCATTAAATTTTGTATATTCGCCAATAAAATTTAAAATTATACTTACCTACTTGGTTTTTTAATACAGTTTATGTAAATGATAACAAAGCCAGCATTCAAGATCTCTGATTCGGATTATAATCGTGCTATTTCACTCATGTGCAATGGGGCGAGAAATAAAATGGTAAGATTGACATTTTGATTTAATACATTTAAACAAAATCAAAAACTTAAATGATATTTATACTCAAAAATTACTAACTTAATTTAATCTTAAAGAACAAAACAACAAATCCATAGATAATCTTATTATAAAATAATCGGGGAAATTATTTGTGTTTATCTTGCACCGAAAATTACTTCTCGTAATAATTTTTCATACAGAAAATTATTGTATTTTCTCTGCGTGTGATCCTTTTTCATTCAATGTTATCATCCGATGATTATATAATTATTATTATACTATATGAATTTTAACAAATCAACACAAGAAAATTTTCTGTATCACTTTATGCTTAGTTTCTGAATTTCATAATGAATGTATTTGATTGTTATTGCAGAAAGATACAAAAAAGTTTAACAGCAGCATGCGAGATGACAGCAGTTCCAATGAAGATTATATATCCTCGAGCCATGTAAAGCGGCAGAAAAAGAAGTAGTAGTTTTATATAATGACTAAACTTATGCGATAACTATATCTATGTACTTGTTGGAGTGTTGTTAAGCAACAATTGAAGTTGTCAAACAAACTCCACGGATAACTCAGTATTGCTTGAATAAAATTAATTAAGATGGAACAAAGTTATAATCCTTTGTATTTTGTGAACCGACGCGGTTCTTTTATTAATTCTCTTCAAAATAACAATAAACCAATTTAAATAACAATTAACTAAGTTGAACGACGCGTTCTTCACTCAAATGACCAATATGATAACTAAACAGCTCACCAATGAGCTCAACTGTTTCTGACACAGAAACAGACCGGACACCGGTTGCGAGGTTGAAGCATCAACCAGCTCACCAATGAGCTCAACTGTTTCTGACACAGAAACAGACCGGACACCGGTTGCGAACAATGTTTATGATTTGATTTTATCCCGTGGTGGGATCCAAATTATTCCCTTGGCGGGATTCACAAGTTTTCCCTTGGCGGGATCCAAAATTAAACCAAAATTAAGCTTGTAAGCTTTTGCGCTTCACGTTAGAAGCTAAGACCTGACCTAGGTACAGCAATCAGACACCGACTAAAACAACGAACTGGTCAAAGATTAAAACAATAGTCAAAATGATAAAACTCGGTCATCAATCAACAATTAGTCCAAACCATTTATTGACCGTTCCGGAGGGAAGTCAATGTCCTTCAAAACCTCCTCTTCGTCGGCTCCGTTGTTGGCCTGCACGGTGTTGAGTGTACCCTGGGTTATTCCGTTCCAATTGAGCGCGGCTCCAATCGAACCGCGTGCACCCGCTGTGGCGAAGTCCGGCGATCCACGTTGCTGGATCCTTGACGAACGCGATATGAATTTGAGTTATCCAATATAAGTCAAACTGTGTCCCAAAGTGACACGACCGGAGAATTTGCACTTGAACGGAACCTCACACGATGCGCACGCGAATACCGATACGAATGTTTGCGCGAAAAACTATTTATTACCAAATGATACGAAAACTATCAATCTAGTTACTGGTTGTTGCGAAAAGAAAAAAGGCTGCTGAATGATGAGCTGGCCCCATATTTATACCCCTGCTCATCGGTCGTTAATAATTCTGGAATATTCAAGAAAAGTTCGTACAGATTTGAATTCAATTGCTTGAATTCAAAATCTGTCAACTGTTATCGCATGCGCGCTATCATTGTGTGCGGGTCTCTCGCTCACACTCTCACGCCTGAGCCATATGTGGCTCGTAAGTTGTCGGTACAGTTCGGGCTTGATCGACTCAGTCCGTCCGTGAGCAATGCCTGTATGTGTGAACTGGCGCGTACGAGCGTCGACCGCTGCCGACTGGATGCGCGCGCATATCATTTTTCGCTGCCGTTAATTTTAAATCAAATTCAACTCGTTTTGATTCATTTTCAACGTTTTATTTTTGCGAATTTACATCAATCGTTGGTTGTTGGCCCTCTTCGTGCCCTCGATCTTGAACAAACCGCCCACCTTAAACAATAAATTGTTTAATTAAATTTTCAGTTCTCAATTTAATTGCGTTTGAAAAATTCCTGCTAATTTTACCTAAAATTATTGGGCGTATGATGGCCGAAGCCTCGCCAGAATCAAAGCGCCGGCTTCATTAAATTTTAACAAAATACGGCCCATCGGCGTATAACGTTTCCACTGGCCGTACTCAGCGATGGCGTGGCGCGGAACCCGGATGTGCATATCAAAGGCCCACACGACGATCTCCGTGCAATTGCCGTCGACAATTTCTGCGTATTGATCTACCCAATACTCGGGGCTGCCTCCGGTGTTCGACGGACGGCGACGACGTCGTGGCGGGACTTCCCTCAGGCGACTCGCGGTCGACGGTCTTTCGGGCGGGATCTATTCCGAAAATCCAGTTCATAATTTTCCGAGTTTCACTAACGCGTTTTTTTTGTATTTTTATTTGTATTTTTATTTACCGGTCGTTCTTCTGACGCAGAAGGCTGAGGTTCAGGAATGGCTGACTCCGTTGCCAGGAATTCGTCCCGTGACATGCGCACGGTCTCGACGACGGGGAATTCGTCGTCATCCCAGGATTCCAACGCGTCCTCGGGACTGAGCACCAATGCATCCAGGTTAATATTCTCACACATCGCAATGACGGCGTCAATTTCTTTCAGCTCTGGGCACATCTCACTTGGGATTTCGTTTGGATCCATTTCTCAGAAACTACCTTGGGCGGGGACTTCAGTAGGTGTTGCTCAACGCCGAATTCAAATTTGGCTGTAAAGGGACCGATAACGCTTCCACGGGGGCCGACTTGCTTGCTCGAACGTCCGACGCCTCTCGAGCGTGTGAAGTCGAGCCGTCTGACGTGACGAGCGTAGAGACCGCACCATAGTCTGTCGCGCTACCCTGACCTCTGCCAACTCGTGTCTCGAGCGCGGCGCGCGTTAAATTCGCGTTGCCGGGAAAATGCAACATGGTATGATGGGGTTTTTGACAGGTTTTACAGCTACTTTTCGACTGGCATTTATCGGCGAAATGTCCGCTTCGCAGACAATTCATGCACAGTCGTTTTTCGCGCACAAATTTGTATCGCATTTCAGGGGTTTGATTGCGGAATTGAAAGCAAGCGTATAATGCATGATCGGGTGATTGACACAAATCACATCTTGCTGCGTTTGTTGCCGCGCTGAAAGAATTAATACTTTTTTTCGCTCCCGAGGTAACATATCGTGCATTTGTTTGGACAACCGACACGGTTTGCAATGCGCGAATACGACCCAAAATAAATTCATTGAATTGAGAAAACACTGGGTATATTGTGGAAGTACTGAGTTTATCGGCCCACCTACCTTCTAATTTATTATCGCAACGCGAAAGTATAATGTGAATTACGAATTGTTGTCGGACTTCAATTTTCAGTTTTGTCAACGCATCCAATGTTACATTGACTTGATTATGCATAATTATCAAAGATTCCAAATCATCATAATGCACGAATTTAAATTCAGTTAATTTAGTGAAAAGCTCGGAAAAAATGAGACGCTCATTTTAAAAGGAATCGATCAATCTCTTCCAAGCGATTTCATAGTTTTGAGCGGAAGGCTCCAATGTTTTCAATACTGACTCAGCTTCACCGATCAACGAGGATTTTAAATAATGAAATTTTTGAACATCGAAAATTTGTCCATTTTCATGAATTAAAGACTTAAAGGTGTCTCTGAAACTAATCCATTCTGACAAACTGCCATAAAATTTTGGAAGTTCACATTCCGGCAATCGGTTACCTTTTGCCATACTTTGCATTTCTGTCGAGAATGAATCAATTGGCGTACCTTGTGTCTTTTCCTTCTCTCTGACGGTTTGTAAATGAATGCTCAAGTATTCTTCCGCGTTTTCGAAATAATCTAAAATAGCTGTAATTTTTTGCTCAGTAAAATACTTTAACGTCGTGCGATCTTCGTCGCGTGCGTTGGCTTCGATTGAGCCATTCAGTTCTCGCGCCTTTTCATACTTTGTCGTGAGCGTATGCAATCTTTCAGTTAAATATCCACTTGTATAATTATTTTGACCTTTTTTCTTTACGTTTGCAATCAATTTTGTCAATTCTTGACCAATTATTTCGACTTGGGACGTTAAATTCAAAATAAGCTCGTGCTTTGTCATCTTGAAATGAAATTTACAATAAACAATTAATTTTAACAAACAATAGATCCGGCTCGAACGACCAATTTTTTGGAGTGTTGTTAAGCAACAATTGAAGTTATCAAACAAATTCCACGGATAACTCAGTATTGCTTGAATAAAATTAATTAAGATTGTTGATTAATGTTGATTAAAGTTTAGTTTTTGTTATAAGCAGTAATAAAATAAAATATTTGATTTAGTTTCAGTTTTGTATTGATTACGTGAAATTGAGCGATTATTTTTTAATTAAATAAGTGGTAGAATCAGATGAGTGGACAATAAGTTAATTCCGCTAGTAACGATACAAAAATGACAATTTCATCAATGTTCGTCAAATTTTGATCTAAATTCAACATGTTTCAAATGTAGATTTGTCTTAATTCTGACTTCAAAAAATTTATTTTTGAAAAAAAAAGAATAAAAATATAAAAAATACATATGTAAACTAAAATTATCCAATCTACCCATTTTGCAATACCATTCTTCATACAAAAAACTATCAAAATACAAGGCAACCGCAATTCGTCAGAATTTACAATAAGAAATTAAATTTTAAAACCGATATAAATTTGATTATTTTTAAGTATGGTTTTTTATAATTTAATTTTGAAATTGTATTATTTCAATAATGATTGTTTTTACAAACATCACTTATTTGACTACTGACTAATTTTAGGTTGAAACATTTTTTATAAACCAATATAATTATATTTCGATTGAGTTTCAATTTTATAAATAATTTTGTCTTTATTTCTACCGACATTTATCAGTTCCGTCGTATTGTTTCGAACACCATTTGATCACAATTATATTCTCAATTTCGAGTTATATAGATATACAAGAATATAATTAAACACAAATGAATATATTCATATTAAATATCGATGAATGAAGTATTTTCAATAAAAATTGCTTACTTCAAGAACAATACTTTGCTCTGAATTTTACAAAAATATTGGTAGTAGATGTCTAAATTTGATCAAAACAATCTTGACAATAATCAATACTTTATCACAGATTAATAAAAAAATTATTATTTTTACATTTAGACGGTTCCTTGATCAAAAATTAATTAATTTTTAACGGAGTTATTTCAAAAATTAAAATTATATTTTGATCAAATGTAAATAAAATATAGTTTTCTTGAGTAGGCCGTCAAAAACTGATCAGAAATGAACGAAATACGGTCCAATTGACATATCAAAATGTGATCAGTTTTGCTAATACCATTTCTGATATAAAATTGATATGTATTTGATCAACAATTTTTTTCTCATGGCATTTCAAAAAACAGATATTCTATCACACGTGGTCAATCGGATATTCCATTAATAGAATAATTGGTAAAATCGACAATCAATATAACAAAGAATAGGTCGACAAGAACATTTTATCAAACAAGACATTTTTGTAATTTAAATGAAATACAAATTTCAATATAATTTTAGGAAAACAATTGTTTTTAAATAAATGTTTCATTTAATAAAATCTAAATATCTATTCAATTTAATATCTTGGTAAAAGAATTACGTTATCGATGAATCGTCTTTTTAATATAATTTCAGTATTTTGCATTGCCACCAACGCCAACTGTTAAAAGTAACGAATTTAAAAAAAAATTATTCGTTACCTAAGTAAAATGTAAAATAATTGGTGAAAACAACTGAAACAAAAAAAGGTATGGAGTTAAAATAATTAAAAATGCATATATATCTTATACTGATAATAGTAAAATTTCGTTTTATTTTTTGTTTTCAAAATCCATCCCCTTAGGAAAATCAAAATAACATTTGATTCCAATTTTAAAGAACATGCTCTTCAACTCAATGCTGAGCTAATTAAAAATAGTATATTATGTAATAAGGGCACAAAACACTCGCATTACGCGAAGCGAGTTGGGGCTATCGACGAGACGCTCGAGGATCCCAAGGCGTAATTGAGCATAGTTGAGCGTACGTTCTGTTTTATTTTAGATTATATTTTAATGTGGATTTGGTGTGTTTTCCGGTCCACTCACGTAGTATCAACATTATACCAAAGTTATAATTGCACCAAAAGTTAGTATTATAATTTCGAGGAAGCAGTTCCAAGAATACACCACAATAGCACTATAACGCATGTGTAATTTTATCCCAGAATCGCTCCATGAATATACTAAAAAATTTCATATTCGTAGAATTGCAGTATAAAATTGGTTCGAAAACAGTTTGCAAGGTATAACATCTGAACCACATTATACCTACACTTTAATTTCACTATAGTTGAGCACTGCTATACGCCACTAAAATAAAACTAAAAATTAAACATATTTTTCATGTAAATCAGGTTGAAGATTGGTGCTGTTAAATCCTAGTATACTGTGAGGGTTAAAATCTGCAAACATTTATGACACCAAAACTGCACCAATCATTTACCGAATCAACATCATTAAAGCACTATGAAAAAGATTGTAGTTTAATGCCCTAATGTGTAGTAAACGTTACATTAAAATTAATTTTGCACAACAAATTTGCATTATAATTTCAGCAAAGCAGTAACAAGTCCACGCTACCTCAGTACCAACGTATGTGATGCAACTATGGTAAAAAGAGGCCCTGCGAATAAATCAGAATATTTGACCACGTTCACACCACCTTCACTCCAATTTTACACGAAAATCACACCATGAATATACTTCAAGTTTCAAAGTGGTGAAGTTGAAGTATAATTTTGGTGCGAAACTGTTTGCGTGGGGTAACATCTGCACCTTATTATTTCCAGAATCATACCTGCACAATAATTTCACCAGTTGAACACCAAAATTATACTAAAATGACATAAAAAACGCACCTTATTTTTTAATGCTGTTAAATTTTGTATACTGTAAGAGTCGAAATCTGTACCAAATTTATATGACACTAAAAATGCACCAATTGTATACTGAATTAGCACTATTAAAGGACCATACAAAATATTATGTTTTGGTGCCTTCATGTGACATCAATATTACACTAAAATTATATTAGCAAAACGTATGTGGTATAACTGTGTTAAAAAGCAGCTTAACGAATAAATCAGAATTGTGCACGTTTTAACGACATTTACAACATCTGCGCACTAATTTTACCCCAGAATCGCTTCACGTATTGTAACGTTGCGTTCAGCGACATTGAGAACGCGTTTTATTTTAAATGGGAGCGCGGCGTTACTGGCCAATCCCGCGCTCGACAGGCCCGCCGCGCGCACGACCATTAGGCGATAAGAAGTGTTGCGGCGACTACACGGC
>JABFPI010000185.1:0-11879 GCA_022817465.1 Embidobia sp. ZL-2020 | reverse complement strand
ATAGTAGCAGGTTTATCTTGGAAATATTGTAGACGAATTCCATCAATACTTTCTGGCGTTGGGATGAGCATCTTTATGGGATTGTTATCTATTTATGTATTCGTAGAAGATAGAGGTTATGTTTTTGGAGACAAATGAATTATTCCAGTCATTAGTCTTGTTATGTACATATTTATGAGCACTTTGGGATTTATGGTTTTACCATTTGCTATGGTAGGCGAACTCTATCCATCCAAAGTAAAAGATATTTTGTCCGGTTTGACAGTATGTTCTGCTTACATTTTTAGTTTCACAGCAATCAAAACGTATCCAGATATGCTTTCAGGATTAGGAAAACATGGCGTATTTTGTTTTTATGGTGTGCTTTCTTTTCTTGGCACAATTTTTGTTATATTTTTCCTTCCAGAAACTAAGGGAAAAACATTAAATGAAATAGAAGATCTGTATGCCAAAAAAAAAGTTATAAATGATGAAGATGTAGAAAAAGAAAAAATAGTAATTCCTTTACATGACTTTGATTATGTAAAATGATGTGCTTATTTTCAAGCGTACAACGAAATAAGCATGACAAAAAATCATCTAACAAATGACTTTTTTATTAAAAAAAAAAAAAAAAAAACTTTTAAATGAATTGAGTTATAGATTTGTGACCAATTAACAAATAATTCCACGAAGTAAAATTGACTTAAACACAAATTAAATTCTAACCTTTCTAGATTTATAAATCAATAAATAAAAATAGTTCACAACATTATTAAAAATGAAAAAAATTAACTTTTCTCTTTGAAAATTGTATAATAAATTGTATCAATTCAGGCATTCAAAACATATTGTTCAATTGTTGTGATTTGTAATCGAATTGTAGATATGAGACATTTTTGATAAATGAATTCCTTATTAATAATAACACCATCCCTTTTGTCTGTGATGAGTTAGATAAAAACTGAATATTCGTTCGGTGGTTTAACTTTTTTTTTCTTATATTTTTTACGTTTAATCTCTATAGACCGTTTAATTGTACTAATATTGGGTGCCGCAGGATAGCATGCGAACATAGCGAACTTTTATGAACAACGAAAAATAGCTGCCACTAGTACACTATCAATTTTTTGTTTTTTAACTTAAAGAAACATAAGCAGCTAAAAGTGTTTAAATAATGTTTTCATTAAATAAATCTAATTTCCTAGAATTTGAGTCTCACATGGATAATGTTAAACGCCCTCTGTGTAGCGCGCAGTGTTTTACCTAAAGCTATTATTAAAAAATTCAATTTTGATGCTTGTCAGAGGCGCCAAAACACAGTTGCTCGATTTCAAAACGCAGTCAAACAGCGTTAGAAATCGTGGAGCTGTGTCTCGACAAGCGTCAAATTTGATATTTTTTTAATGACAACTCTGAGTAAAGCACTGCGCGATATCCAGCGGTGTCAAACATTTTCCGTGCACTTATAAATTCGTAAATTAGTTTTAAAAAATTGCAAAGGTGTACTAGCGGCAGTCATTTTGTATAACTATAATTATAGCGCACCATCGGATTTTGCTAGTCCCAATATGACTTTTACATTTCGAGTAATTTTGAAAAACACCATTTTCATTCTTTTGTAAAAGAATACTACTCGTAAGGAAGTGAAAATCTTTAGAAGGATACTACTGACATCGACTTAGAGATAGCTGTTTCAAATGAACAATATACATGCTATCTTTTTATTTAGAATAGCATTTCCATTTATAGAGATGTATGTTTTCACTAAATAATTTTAGTGTGATTATATACAATTTTCTTAAATATTTCAACATTTTCGTTTTGTAGTTCATATTAATTTTACTTTTAGTAACAATACAAAGAATACTAGTTTACATAAATATGCGGGTACTGGATATGAAAGGTGTTGTAAATAGAGGCTTTTCAGATTTTCATAACGTGTTTATCAAATATGGGATATGTGAATGAACCCATGAGGAAAGCATCAATTCGTAAACTTTTTTTATTCAAAAAGTGAAGTTTAAAACGAAATATGTGATTCTGTGATACATTACTACAAACGTTTTGTTGACGGGCGGGCAATAAAAAATTTATTTAACAGATGGACATAAAAAGAAAAAAAGCAAAGAGAAAAAGTGACAGCAAATGTTATACTTCAGTTTTTCCCCTGTTTTTTTTTACTATTTCTAATATTTACTTTCCCCGACTTTTAACGTCAGCTTTTTTTCACAGCATTTTTACTAGTTTCAACAAATACACATAAAACATGCAATACTTAATGAAACATCAATATAAATACAATTTATTCAAATGTATTCACAAATAAACTTATCGAATGACTGAACCTTCCCTCCATTTTATATCCTAACCTTCATATGGTAAACTAAGCGCGCAAATCAGGCGTCAAGCCGTCCTGCAGAAAAACAATGTGGGGCGCGTCGTGTGATCGGACGGTCGTGAGATAACCCCAAATTGAAGCCGCGCTGCACACCCTGCCTTCCGATTCGAATTCGGTCGCGTCGCGCGACCGAAAACAGCACAGCTGTGGCGTGCATGCAAAGTTTTAGGCGCGCCGCACGCCCAAAATTCTGGGCGCGCGGCGCACTTGAATCGGGCGAGCTGCGCGCGCCCAGAGATTAGGTTGCGCTACGCGCCCACAAACTTGTTTCCGTGTGGCAACTTGTTTTCTATTGGTCAAACACGGTCTCATGCACACTAATAAATATTCTCCTACGCTCCTCATACCGCGATTTCGGAAGATCTTCGTCTTTCAATAAGTTAATAAAGAGTACTAATATAAAAAAAAAGTAAATGTATTATGTCCAAAATGCGTTAATTAATATTTTTATTTTCTTCAAAAGACTTGACGGTCTTTGAAATGCAGCTCCTTAATTGAAAAGTTGCCTCGAAAAGGAATCTACGTTGTATGGGATATTCCTATACATAAATTCTTTTTCTAGGCAATGCTTAATTTTTACATTTTCTTACAAATGAAAATGTTTTGAACTGTTTATTAATGTGTAAATAGATTCTAAACTTGATGTTCAGGTAACAATTGCAGTGGAAATTTAAATACAAGTTATGTTAGAAAACCAGTGAGAACTATTTAATATAGTCTGCTGATTGGTCACCAATCCATAAGTTAATTAACACTCAGTTCCGGAAAGGTTGTATTACTTTTTCGAAATTTTTTTCTCAATGATCATTTTTTACGCAAATAATAGGCGTAAGTAGAAACATCTTGGTTAAGAATATTTTTATTGCATAAATAAATTTATGCAAGTAGTGACCAATACGTTTCAATGAGCCAAGAATTTTAACGCTACCCCTAGTAAAACAAAACATATATTGCTTATGTATTGTAAACATATTATTTTTATAAACATATATTATCCATAAATATGTTGTCACAATTATACAAAAATTACTTTGTCCATATATGTAACTCATATATAGATAATATATGATTCGATTGTACATTTTTACTACACCATTTTTACCACCAATCCTTTTTTACCACTAATTGAAGCGTTGCATCGAAAAGGAATCCAAGTGATTTTTTTTTAATTTTGAGATAATATGTTCATATAGTTGAAAACATACTTTTCAGTACTCAGTACGGAAAAAGCCACTTTTCCGTACTCTTCTTGTTGGAAAAGTGGCATTTTTCACACTTTGTACTAAAAAGTATCGTTCATCACTCAGCAGACTCATAGCACTTTCACAGACTCGTACGTTACACTCGGCTACGCCTCGTGCAATTTACTCAGTCTGTGAAAGCGCTATTTCCCTGCCTAGTAATGAAATACACTATTATCAAATACTTGAAAATAAGCTTTCGTGAAACAGAGATCTAACAGTTCCCAAAATGGCGTCGAGCATATTGTCAAAATAACAAATAAATTATTGTCAAAATGTATTATTTTATTTAATATTGCGATAATTAAACAATACAATTTATTTATATAAAAATAAAACTTTATATGCACAAATTTTAGAAGTATGGAAAACAGATCTTATTTGCATTCATTGTAATTATTTTTTACAATTTAACTATTATTCAGAAAATATAAGTAATATTGCCCGCGGCTACAAAATCCGAATAGAGGAAGACCAAATTGAGAAATATTTGCAGGACATTGGTTACAATATGCAATTTTAGATAGGTAAAATTTAGTGGTAAAAAGTATATTGTGGTAAAATTTTCTAGTGGTAAAGATGTTTCGTGGTGAAATTGGAGTAGTAAATATGGAGTGGTAAAAGTGTCTCCCTACGATATGATTCATATACGGACAACATATGATCACATATTAACAATACATTAGACATATATAAGTCATGTATTAACAATGTACAAATGATATACGTAATATGGTCAATATATTACCAATATTTGATCATAATATGTTTCGTTTTACTAGGGACTTGATTTTCTTCTGTTTGAAATTTCTTTACAATTTTTTTGATGTTTCGTCATAATATCCTATATGATGATCAATTATTTGCTTTACACATTTTCTGTCACGTATGAAATTATGGAAATAACTCTAAAATAAACAATATAAGACCATTTGACTATTAAAATGTACACAGCATTTGTCAAAAATATTAAATAATACGGATCTTTTATAATAATTTTAAGGTGATTCTGTAGGCTCGGTTTATTTACAACAAATTTTTATTTTTGGCCCCGTAACCTCTCCCGTTTTGTAAAAGAACCGGGCCTATAAAAAATCATATTAATCACGTCATATACCCTGATCTTAAAATTTAATTTAAGAAATTTTATTTGAATGAATTATGTAATTTTTTCAGATAAAACTGTAAAGTTGATCAATAAATAATTTCAAGTTGATTTAAAATAATTGTTTCTGAATTATTAGAAATATTGAATATTGGTATTAAGCCATTATATTAAGCTAATTACTATTAGAGGCATATTAAATACGTAAATAATAAATAACCGTAAAGCAATAAATAATTATACAAAATTATAAAAATACAAAAAAAAAATTACGTACATACAAATACGTACACACAAAAAATACGTACGTACAAATAACCATTGGGAAAAAAACTTTGAACAAAGTGGCGCAATAATTCTTAAAGAACTATTTTATATTTAATTTATTCAATATGTATCAATTACTCGTCGTTTTTTTACAGAACTCAAAACTTCATTTTTTCTTTAAATTTCGACAATATATATTTGTCGTTTTCAAAACATCTTGTACATTTTATTTCTGTTCTTTTTTTTTAAATCTTTATACAATTTACAAGAAATTTCGAAAAAGACAAAATAAAATATTGTCGAAACGTATAGAAAAAATAAAGTTTTGATTTCGAGTCTGGTAAAAAAGACGAATAGTATTGAAAATATTACATATTGAGAAATACAAATTAAAAGGGACAATAATTAAACTAATAAACAAGTTCATATTTTATATTTTACTAACAAATTTTTTTAATAGTAGAGAAAAGGAATAAAACTGATCTCTATAGCCTTTTATACTTAAATTCGTAACTAAAACTAAAACCGTTTTTTGTACGTCAAATACATCCCTAGTAAAAATTGAACATATATGAAATTGTAAAAAACATATATAGCCATATATGAAAATGCAAAAACATATATGGTGATATATGAAAACTCTTAAAACCATATACAACCCATATATGACCATATATGATTATATATAAACCATACATAGGTCATACAAAGACCTTATCTGTTTTCGTAAATCATATATGGTTTATTGACGATTTATTTTAAAATTTCCATATATGTTTTATGAAAAACGTACGTGAATTTCTAAAAACAATATATGACCTATATATGGTCATATATAGATCGTATATGGTTTATACATGGTCATATATGTTTTTGCATTTTCACATATTGCCATATATGTTTTTTACAATTTCACATATGTTTCATTTTTACTAGGGAAGCAACACAAAATGGATAATAATATAAATGAATAAATGAAGGAATAATTAAAGGTTGATTAAAAAGCCATCGATTGAATAGAATTGTTGTATTAATATTAAAGCGGGGACGTAAATATCCGCGACGCGCGAATTACAGCATTAGCGATATTTTTGCTCAACACGTTCCTCATTGGGAGTGCATCATGTTGATCGTAAATACACTCAAAGGATTGAAACGGCGCAGTCCGCAGTGCACAATGAGAAAGCGTGAGAGTTGGCACTCGAGACATAAATAATGGATGGCGCAGTATGCGCATTTTACCGCGCTGCTTTGATGTGTTATTACTTTACAATGTTGCAGGCGAACAGACTATTTGGAAATCTGCAATATAATCCCGAATCAAACCATTTAACGATATATCCTCCCCCTTTTTTATTCAATTGGAAGCATCGAGTAATGTTGAACAACGTTGCATCATCGAACAGGAAAAACATTGTGCCACGAAATTGCAGTCGTTAATGCAGTTGAATTAGAAGTGGAAAGCACCGAAGGATTACAGTGTGTTTACCGCGTGTTTGCACGAACTTTGGAAATACGCAACATTTTTCTGCCGTAATTTCAACAATTTTATTTATGCAAATGAACGGTCAGTACGCCAAAGAGGAAAATGTTTGAACATTTTCAAGGCATAACGTAGACTCTAATGCAATGTTTGAAACATATTTTGTACAGAATAAAAAAAAGCTGTATTGAGAGCAAGAAAAATGCGTATAGATACAATAAATTGTGCTGTTGACACTTGGCAACATGTGTCATTGGAGGAAGTATAACTCGGGTCGTACGTTGAAGGCTGCGCACAATACGCAGGAAGGTCATACGCGGATCCTTGACGATGCGCGTCCTTAAAAAGGGAACGAGCAGAAAGATCAGACGGCAATGATTGTGCTCGCGCCGAAGAAGGATCGCGAAAGTTACGATTCATGTCGGCAAAGAAAGTACTATACTATTGCGAAACTTTCACGATCCCGACGAATTCAATATAGCGCGCAGCCTGGGACGGATTTATCGAGCTGCGAGAGAAGTGGCCTCCTTAATAAGATCAGAAGGTAAAAAACAATTGCTAATGGACACGCGCCTCGCAATGTTGACGGGGCTACGCAAATTTGCGCATACCAATTGAATATAGTGCGACGAAATCTGATTAATTATTATGTGGCGGTGGTTGCTGTTTTCGTCAAAGTCGGGACAAAGTCACTGCACAAGGGACAATCAATCGCATTATAGTGACACTGTGCAAGCGTTATTATATTATCCGCCACTCAGCACCACTTTATACAGTTTTACTCTATTGTGATAAAACATCACTTTCTTTCCTTCCCCTCGGTTCTCTTATTCTTCTTACACTTTTTTTCTTTCTTAGACAGATAATCAACTCAAATGTAAGAAACAAAAGTTTTATTACGTTATGGGACATTTATGTGCGTGCACCTTCGAAACAATGATTTGAAAGACTTAACTATATAACTTTCCTATAGTTATTTTTGGCTTTAACCCAGATTTCACTGTTATAGTAACTGAATGGCACAGTTGTTACAACTCAAAGTGTACTTGTACCTTGATCCCTCTCTACTCATAAGGTTTCGACGTTTCATTCTCAAATTTATTAAAACGTTTAATATCAGCATAGCTTCTTCAATCCGTTTTCAAATCGATAAGTGTATGCATCGCTCGCAAACACGTTCAAGTTGAAGAAAGTAAAACTTTTGCCATGATTGTTATACATTATGCCTGAGAATACAGATGATATAAGATACGCATAACAAGGAAACATATATTTTAACATGATTACAAAATAAGTGCAACAAATTTTTTTTTTCTTTAAAAAATAGAAATAAATGGTATAAAAAGAGGATGAAAATGATCATTTTGTTAAAAAAATTTTTTTCTAACATTGTATACAATTTGTCAGTTTCAACTGGAAAGAAAGTTCAAAATTACACCACTTTTTCAAGAATGTGCCATAAAATTAGAGTTCAACTGAACAATTTTACTGTACATAACCTCAAAACAATATATTTTCAAACAGATAATTCAATTTTATAACACATTCTTAAATATATATATATATATATATATGCTATAATTTTATATTTTATTACAGTAGTACAGTTTTTTAAATAAGACTAAGTTTCTAAAATGGAAAAAACTATTATGAATCCAAACTTAACATTTTGTTGTTCTATATGAATTCTTATAATTGTACTGATACAGCCTTAATAGATGAGTACCTATGTTATGCACGCATACCGATAAATTACATGATCAAATAATTCAACACACTGTTTTGTTTTCATAATGTTGCAAATCTAGCGGATTATGTAGTTTTGGAAATGTCGATTTAGACATAATGTTAATGACACATTAGCCGAGTAGATACAACATGACTTTACATTTTTAATTAAATAAATGTCGCTGCATCCAGAAAAATGATTTAGTCAGTTGGACTAAAGTTTATTTAATTTAAATCAAGCTTTATTAAAATTCGTCCAAACAATTACTTTATTCAAAACAAATAAACTATTTATTCGCGGTTCATAAAATATATTCAAAAAAGTAAATAATTTATTCATACATGGAGAGAATTCCTAACCTATATTGGAGTGACGTATATTACATTAAAAGCATGAATTTTTTCACTCAATAAACGCAAGAAATCTCTGCTATTTTAGCATAATTTTCTTGCTTTAAAAGTATGGAATATTTCCATGCTGCAAAAGCTACCCTAACCTTACTTTATTGGCATGAATCCATGCTATGTTTGCTCGGAACCCACGCAATTATTGCGTGGAACTCTTGCGATTATTGAGTGGAAATGGTCCCACCAATATTACCCAAGGTTTCTCTCCGTGTAATGATTAAAATATTTTGAATAAATGAATGTATTCATTGTGACTAAATAATTTCACTGGATGTAGGAATACGTTTTCCCGCCCAAAACGTCAATTTCGATATAGTTTTGCTTACTTATGTAAGAATATCTCCAGTAATAATTAAGAAACTACATATCTGTTGTATCCTTATATTGTAATGATTTCTAGCATAATAATCGAGTTGCTTTTATATTATTAACTCCAATCAGTCGCATGAAAATTAAGATTTAAAACCAATTTTATTTCATGATAAATAAGTTTTAAATATATATTAATCAATGTATGAAATAAAGACTTTAATTGTAGTCTTAAAATGTTTAAAACATTTAATTGATGTAATTGTTATATTATACACTTGCATTACTGTTCATTTCAATATACCTGCACTTAACAATAATATTGCCAAAATTTACCTTCCACTTCAATAAATTGTTCAAAACAAGCAAATACATTACAAGCGCATTAGCCTCTAGATTAATAATGATGAATAAATTAAGTAAAAAATTGTCAGTACAGTTACTTAAATAACCCTAAATGAAATTATCTTTAAAGAGTACAAAAAATCTGCGAATTCTATGCAATATTATCAAAAACATTGATTCAAGTAGATGAAGCAGTGGCTCGTAATTATAAAATGTTTAAAATAAAAGAAAAAAAATCAAGGAACAAAGTTGTTAAATTACACATTTATCTTTACGAGTTATTCACACACTGTGGTGGTTGAAATGCGAAAATAAAAATAAAATTCCGACAAACCAGGTCTTGACTAAGTTACGCGAAACCATGAAGATCATATCAAAGAAAAGTACATGGAAAAACAAAGTTAACACGACATTTCTTTGCTATATTTATAAGTCATATTCTGTTAAATAAAACAAGGAAATTTTTGTCTAGTTTTCGCGGTAATTGTTTCGTTATTAGAATTTACGAAAATTCACGAAATTGTGTTGTGTTCGAGGAAATCTAATTACTACTTATAGTTGCATTTAATTTTAGAAATGTTTATTTGTATACATAATTTATATTATCAATATTATAAGCTTATTAAATTATTTGTTTTTTTGACCAATAATAAAGCCTTTTTGTTTGAATAAAAAATACTAAAATAATTACAAAATCAAAATAAGATAAATCTACTTTTTAATGAATGTCATTCTTTCTGTTCATTTTGCCAACAATTATTTATATTCATGTTTGCCTGTTGTCTCCACATTGATAACAAAAAAAATCTATTTTCAACTGTAAAATTATATATAAATTAACCACGGTCCATTTACACATATTAAATTACTATACACATTTAAAAGTAGCCTTAACAGGTAACCTTTTATAATATACATGTAAATATGATGGAAACATGTGAATATAAACTGAACATGATTTCTCATTGGTCAACTTTATTTACAAAATATATTTACATACAGTTTACCAAATTAATATTTATCATTATTATTTACATATTTCAAAAAATTAAAACTTATACGTTAAATATAAATAAACACAATAATTTTATATAAATTAATTATGTTTATAAATGAGTATGTTAATAGGACAATTTAACAAGGACTCATCTTTACGTAAATTTGTTGTAAATTTTGTAGTCACTAAAATATTGAAAGCATCGATTGAAAAATATATTTATAGTATTAAGAACGATTAATAATATATACTAGTAAATAATGTATTGGTGTCGAAATTCGAATGTGAAAATGTTTTAAAGTGAAGGATCGTACGTTTCACTTAACCCTTAGCGAATAGCTGATCACATGCGGAATAGTTACATGTACGCAACTGTCCCATAGTCATTTGGATTGCAACTCTAGCAATTTGTGGCATCCGAAGGTATTGTAAACGCAATTTGCGGAATTTCTGTCTTCGATGTAATTTACGACTTAGTACGTTAAAATTTCCAGTGGGGAATAGACATTAATCAATTGACGTGAAACGATAATTTGACGCTGAATGCTAATTACAGTAGCAAAGTAAGATATTGCAAAGTAATCAACTATATTATCTATATCCAAACTATATGATAAACTGATTTAAATGCCTAAATCAAAAATTACAAATGAGAAGTCAATTTTGTAAAGAAAAAGTAATTCTGTAATTAATACAATTTTTATATCAAATTTAGATTTTGATTTTATATATTAATAATTGAAATTTAATCTTACTTTTGATATAAAAATAATATAAATTTTATATTGTATTAAAGTACAAATTTATCTAAAGAAGAAATATACAATTTTGTAGTTTCTATTGAAAATTCGACTAATCATTCATAGTTATTTACATGAACATTTGAATCAATTAACAACAATTTATTAAAGAACAAAACATCAGAGTACAATTATTTATCATTATATAAAATATTAATATTATAATAAATCATTAAAGAAGTATTTGTGCTTAATTATTTGAAGTTTTTAAAAGATTTGTGCATTATTTTGTTTAATAACAAAATGTCTTTTCAATGTCTTCAACTTATAATTTTAGATTAGTAATTTTAGTAAATGAATAAAACAGTATCCCTATTTTAGGGTAATTCATTTGTCTGATATGTGAGACTGAAAAAAATTGAAAAAAAACTGCTTCATTATTTGTCAAAGAAATAAAATTTAAATTCGTGCAATTTTAAAATATTAAACTGCTCATAAGACCTGTCGGTACATTGAAATTACATCGAATTAAATCAATCTGAAATAAATTGAATCATCGCGCGCCTAAATCTCAATTAAACGGATATCTAATTTTACAGCATTTTTCATCTGATGAAAGGATAATTATAATTATTTTATAATCTTTGCATAAAATTATTATATTTAAAAGTAATATTTTCTGGTTCCCGTTTGTTGAAATCAAATATCTGTATAGCAGAAATTTAGATTAATGCTAAATTCATGGATAAATGCTGCACATAACATATGTTTAGTATTTATCCAGGAATCTGGATTTCTGCTATACATAAATTTTTTCCCTGTAGTTAATAATTTAAACTTTAATATGGTTAAAATGATATAAAATTATGATGATTT
>JABFPI010000184.1:0-11879 GCA_022817465.1 Embidobia sp. ZL-2020 | reverse complement strand
GCGGCAGCGGCACTGAGGGCGGGGTCAACAAAGCGCCGCTGACGATTCACGGCTACGTCGACATCAGGATACGCGTCCACTTGTTACCCACCGACTCGTTCGACGTCAAATTCGCAATCGTACCCGACGCCACCATGTTTTACGACGCTCTTCTCGGGCGCAATTTT
Source organism: Embidobia sp. ZL-2020 (assembly GCA_022817465.1). Classification (NCBI taxonomy): domain Eukaryota; kingdom Metazoa; phylum Arthropoda; class Insecta; order Hymenoptera; family Scelionidae; genus Embidobia; species Embidobia sp. ZL-2020. The sequence goes on along the minus strand of JABFPI010000184.1, from coordinate 11,712 downwards.
ATGATGCGCCCGGGACTGCTCGTGACCTTTGGCCTTGCAATTCAAATGAAATACCGCGAGCCGGAAAACGACCCAGCTTTGACCAAGTTGGAGCCGACCAGGAGGGACAAAATTGACCTTATCGAAAGGTCGCTGTCTAAGGTCAACTTCCAAGAGCGAAAGAAAATTTCGCGAATGTTTGAACAGTTCTTCGCAAGAAGAGATCACGAACCGATTCAATTTCGAGCGAGCCTCAAATTTAGGTCGAAGCGCAAGTCAAAGGAGCCTCTGAACAAACCATCTGCAGAACAGTGGTCTTCTCGGATCCAACAAGTACTGGACGACCTTTTGGCGAAGAAAATCATTCGACCGAGCAACTTCTGTCACGTTAACCAGATTAAGGTCAAAGGTCGCGAGAGAAAGTTTAGTTTCCATCCGGATTACAGTGGACTAACTGCGGACGCGTGCGGGGACCGGCGACTCTTGATCAATTTTTCGGCCGAACGATTATCCGGAAAATCTTGTTTCTCAAGCTTGTCCATAAAAGCGGATCCTCGCAACATTTCGCTGACAGAAGCTTCCTCCAAATACACGTCGTTCGCCGTGAACGGCCGTCAATACGAGTATACTAAGATGCCGCCGGGGATTAGGAACGGCCGGTTGGTTTTCCAGAACTACCTCAGCGTGATTCTGAAGAGTCTTCTGATCAACGACCGAGTATTTTTGCATTTGAATCAAATAATCATCGCCACAAATTCGAGCGAAGAGAATTTAGAAATTTTAGAGAAGGTCTTGGACTTGTTGGCGATCAACGATGTCGGGTTGCATTTACACGAATGTTGTTTCCTGCAACGAGAAATCTCGTTCATGAATTACAGGATAAAGAAGGACGATGTGGAGCCAAGCGAATTTGTCATCGGATCAATTGCGAACTTTCGTAGTCCGGGGACCGAAGAAAATGTTCTCCAGCTTCTAAGTATTGTTGATCTCTTTGCCAAATCGGTGGTCGAACTCGGCGATTTCGCGTCCAACAACGGGTCTCCTGAATTATTGAGGATGCTGAAACAATGTTTAACACACCGTCCGGTCTTAAGTATTTATTCGCCCAAAGCCCTGACCGAAGTTCATGTAAGAACGAACGGCGCCGAATTCTGGGCTGTTTTGATGCAGAGACAAATCGACGGCGAATTCCACCCGGTGTGCTATTTCAATCGAAGACTACTGGCAAACGAACATGGAATTAGTTGGTCCAAACGGTACGCGCTGATCATTAATTTCGCGTTGAGAAAGTTCCACGTTTACTTAAGATATAATCCGTTCACGATCGTGAGCGACCGCGAACTTTGCAGGAGCCACTTGAGAGCTGCGATGAAAAATTATAGTTTTAAAATTGAATGCAGAAGTTTCCAATTAACGCGGCACAGTTGTGAAATGAGGTAGAAGACGATAGATACCACAGAGTGTCGTTTCGGAATTGTTCTTTTTGATACATTTTAAGCGAGCGAATTTTAACTGAATACACGATGTCGACTATAAATTGTATACACTTGTAACTTTCTGGTTACGCATGTAATTGTATTTAAATGGATTTTGAATTTCTTATACTTTTTCTCTTGCATACGTTATAATTTAAAAATAAATTGAAAATGTAATTTTATATAAAACTGACACAAGGGTATATTAAAAACATGTATTTGCAAAAAAGATAACAAAATACAAATTGTCGAAAAATACGAAATCCGTGCATTCTCGAATTACATCATTATCGTAATAATGAAGTTCGCTTTTGTACTACAACATAAACCAATTACAATTCAGTGAATTTTTAGTTTATCACCAAATAAGCAAAAATAAGATCGAACTAATATAAATAATTTGTAAATTCTTATCGAAAATTTGTGATTATGCATTGAGAAAAAAATTCAAGAGTCAGTGTGACAAATATTTAACCGTGAAATGTATTTTTAATATTACCATTTCTCTGTATCGTTAAGAACACAAATAATCGAATCAACCGTTATTAAATTGTCACTTATCGTTGCAGTAATTTATTGTATCTCACATATTCATAATTCGACATAGACAATATTGTCACATGATTTTTTTCTCATCGTAATGACAATCTTATTACTTCCTATTAAAAATCATTACACAAATTCTGTTACAGTCAATTTTATTTAACTCATAATTTTACAATGAATAAATGAAATAAATAAGGAGTCGATAACTGTGAATTGAAATGTCGATGAAATTTTGTCAGAAATCAAAATTGAATAATAACTATTCAGATTGATGTTTATAAAAAAAGAAGTTTTATTTCACGGTTTAAAAACACACGCTTTTCTTTCTCGCGGCCATTGACCGTCTTTTTTGTATTTCCTTCTGCTCCACCTCGTTGTCAGTTAAAATGTTTTCTGCGATGATAGAATTGAGCCTCGCGCGCAACGGGGATGTTGGCTCAAGTGTAGCCTCCTCCGCAGGTACTAATTTCGCCCACATCGTTGGTTTCGGTTTTGATTGATCGGGAATATCCAGAGCTTCCAACTTCTTGCGCCTAGCGATCCTCTGAGCTAAAGACAGCTCCGATTCGTAGTCTTCTGCGTTGTCAAACTTCAAGGCATGTCTTTGAAACGCGTTTTCAGCATTTGCCAAAGTACTTTTTGCCTTCTTGATCTCAGTATTTATGTCAACCATATCGAAAAGTCTGTCCTATAAAAACAATGTTCAATTACTAAAAGAAAATGTATAACAAATATTAAAATTCTTTAATTCGACCGAAGTAAAACTAAGCATTTGTATTTTCAAGTTGTTTCTAGTTAAATTATCAAAATAATTGCTTTTGTAAACAGGTTTTAGATGCAAGTTTTATAATAAGGATTGTACTTAATACATAACACTGATTGTAAAATTTACTCAAAATGAAATAAAACGTTAAAAGACATAAAATTTTTATAATTTATCGAATTTATAAATTTTTTATCCCTTTAAATAATTTGTACAAAATAATATATAATAGTAAAAAGTTTAATGTGATGTAGGATACCTATGTATGTGAAATTCGGTTTATTTATATTTATTTTAAAGAATTGTTTTTGAAAAACAGAACTTTGTTAATTACTCTGATTTGAGTGATTTGATGTGTTTCCGTATTCGCTCTACACAATTCGATAAAAACCACTACTATATATGATGATGACATAAACATAATTACACGAAAACAATGTCACCGGACCGATTTTTGGTACACTTCGTACTCCAGTGACATATTCATTTCCGTGTACCTGCTATCATGATATCTTTATACAATTACGGATCCCTTAAATAAAAATAATATTTCTTTAAAACATGTTATTATTTTAAATCCTGAAAAATATTTTAATACAAATTAAAAATATTTAGAAAAAAGAAAAATATTTTTCGTACCAGCGGAAGCGAAGAACTCTTCGCTCCCATGGGCGAAATTCCTCGCTCCATCGGGGTACGAAAAATATAATATCAAACACGGGAGGTCGACATAAAATTTTGTTCCGAGTGAATTGACATCCCTCGGCTTCGCCTCGGGCTGACAATTCGCTCTCTGACAAACTTTCTCGCCGACCTCCCTTGTTGATAAATATACTATTACATACAAATTTTTATATACAAATATTTTGTACAAATATTTTATACAAATATTTATATTACATATAAATATACTATTTATATGTCATTCTTTATCAATGTGTAAAATTGTATATAAATGTGCAAAAACTATTATATAAAGTTCATATTCTTCATTTAAAATTGCACTACCAACTTAATTATTATTTAGTCAATGATTAACATAAATTTCTAAATAAAAATTCATACAAATATTTTAGTATCATGATTATACCATTTTAATTATAATTATTGATTAATTAATTACAATGTAAATTTTACAGTGAATTAATATAAAAGTCTTGACTAACTTTTATGTCAAAAACTTTTGCGGATTATTAGATCAGCAATACATTTAAAACAAATTCGAGAGTTTTTTTAGTTTTCATTTAAAATTCAAATAAATTTCGCTTAAGACCATAATTAGAAACTCTCCGTTGTCTCAACTAAAAACTTTCGAATAGCTTTTTTAAACTTTTTTGTCCACCGGATAAAATACATTGAAACGTTTTTTTTAAACCATTAAAATGTATAAAATGAATGTTATCATTATAATTAAATAGCACTTTAAGCTATTTTAAATTTAATAGTTAAAAAATTTTAAATAATGGGTTTTTCAATTTAACAAAATTATTCTTGAAAGTCTTATAATTTCTTGTTATTAAAACTGTTCAATGTTACATTGATTACAATATTAATAATTAATTATATATAATATTATTATCGTAATTGAATTTGACAATGAAATTAAATTTTAAAGGTATTTTTTAAAATATTTTACTAAAAATTCTATTTTTGAAACAAGAACTATCTATGCGATATAGTTTATTACCGATGACGGCAGTATCTCTCTATAAGAGCAATTTATAAACGTAATATAACGTAACCTGCATATCTCTACGCTTGCGTCTCAATTCTGCCAAATCTTCCTCAAAAGCAGCAGCGGCGCGTTCTTTGATGCGACGTTGAGCCAATATATACTCTTCGTCGCTCTCTTCCTCAGGACTACGACCGCGATAGTCATACAGGAAGTCCATTTCGTCAAAATCGTTTCGATTTCCTGCTAGATTTCTCGATCCTGAAATATTTTGGACCACGTATCTCAGCAACTCGACCATCAAATTTCCATGTTGCTATTCAATGTTATTTGTATTTGTTACAAATTAATATTGATCGCTTAATTCATTTATATCTTTGTTGTTTATCGTGAACAAATTACAAATTAAAAAAATAAAGTTTTTTTCTCACTTGAGTAAAAAATTAGTACTTTTTATGAAGCATAACTTAAAAAAATTGATAAAGTAAAAAAAAAGTTTTGGAAATCAGTTTAATTAAGATGTATTAATTGCACTCACCTTGATAATTTTATACCTCAGTCATTCTTTGTACTCAATATGAATAGGATAATACAAAATAATTGTACAAAAAAACATACTACCAAATCAAACAACTCACTAGGTTTGAGCACTACTAAAAAAATGGGAATGTTATTAAAACACACAAAACTAACAGGATTAAAAGGAGTATAATAAAAGAAGTCTGAATGAAGTATCACAAAATATCGTACTTTGTATTTTTGTATTTGCTTAATACGAAAATGCAGGATACACAAACAGGAACAAACGTTTTAATAATTTATATATTAAAAAGGACGTAATAAATATATTTTTAATAATACGCAATTAGTGCAGTTTGATTTTCATTTGAGTGATGAGGTCACGCAGTCAACATCAACAACGTATACTCTATATAGCTGTTGATCAAAATATAATGTAGAAACGTAAATACGGAATTTATTCCAAACAAGTTTAGGTACATAAAAGCGGAGATAAGAATCGAATAAATATTTCAAAAACTTTAGGAAGAATAGACAAGTGGAATTAACGTTGAGGTAATAACAATACCAAGCAGAGATGAAATATGAAACATCAAGCTGTTATACGTTATATGAATTTATATTAGATGCACTGCTCGTCTTAATAATATTTTTTTATAGACCGAAAAGAAATTGTGGCACAAATTCATATTTTTTCTGACAAAGCCATTCCAGAGGATACGTTTAAAAATAAAAAGAAAATTACAGTGACAAGAAAAGTCTCTGAAGAACGACCGAAACCCACGAACAATTCAATTTTAGACAACATGGCAAGTTCAAAGAAACCTTCAGTTGATTTCTGTTAATGTCATTCTTAGTTCGTTCATACATTTTGATATGTGCTTTTTATAAAATATTAAGATAAAATGTTAAGTATGAATAAACATGTAAAAATATTTTTATTGTTTTGTGTAATTTTTTTGTAAAGTCAGTATGTAAAACATTTTTATCTGGCTAACAACGTTACGTGTAAATGTTAGAATAAATATTCGCAATGTTATGATACTTTTTGGACCACGACTTGACAATTAAATTTAAAAATAATCTTTATTCAATTGGACGTACACAATAAATAAAGTATAATAAATTGAATCAATTCGCTGATATATTATAAATTTTTTTACACGTTTGTAAATAATTTAAGAGATGATACGTAACAAAAATAAAATAATGAAAAATGTCAATTATTCTTAATTGTAATAATTTATATAAACCGATTGGTTTTGAAATGAAATTAGCGGCGCCTGAAGTCACATGTCAGTACGAAAAAATTAAGTATATATTTGTTAATCTTTTTGAGCAAACATGAAATGCTTGACCTAAATAATAAAATTAATACGTTGTAAGCGTTCAGCCCCCAAAATGTGCTCATTTATAAAAACGTTTGATCTCTCAATTTATAAAAACCTTCAATTCTCAAAATCTAAAACATACCTTGCCAAAAATTCATTTCGTTGCTGATATTTAGATTAATTCGATCGTTTGTATTTATTACGTTTCTAACTATCTGTAAGTCTTAAATACTAAACAAAAATACCATTACATCGTTCACGTGATTTGTATCTTTCATTTAATTCTACTAAACGAATCGTTACACATAACTTGTTCGAATAAACTGACACGACACAGACGGTTGTTCGCGACCACTTGCATAAATAATATAGAAATCGTGAAAACAAACTTGCATGAACAAATTTTTGGCAAGTAACATAATTGCACCTATAATAATCAATTGATCGAAGTATACATTTGGACAGTACATTTAAACTCCCCAGATTCCTGATCTTTGATTCCAAGTGTCAGTTTGAATGTTTGCAGACAAATTACTATACATGATAAAGCACCTTAATACGTGATTGCAACGAATTCTAAATTTATATTGAAAATACTGTAGCTTCGCATTGTCCTTCTTTATCGTTCAATTTTACACGATACAATTACAAATCACTCCGTTATCTCAAATTCAAATGTTTACAATCAATTTCAAATGTTATCTTTCATTCCATAAACCGAGGTCATTCGTTTAAATCCATTTCCATTTCTTTTTTTCCCGGTTACTCCTATTAATTTTATGATTACTCCGAGAAATATAGACTGTGAAGATTGCAATATTTTGATCTTCATTGTATAATATACATTAAATAGTTGTTTAAACAATTTCAACATAATGTTTGTATTTCAGATTTTTTTATTTTATATTATAGAGTTTGAAAATTATTTGACCCGAGATTACAATATCAAGTAACAATATTTATTACAGTATTTCAAATAATAAATAGGAAATGTTAAAATCTAGGTAGCTAAAACAAATGTTACCGTCACCATCTAGGGCAGTTATTTTAAATATCTCAAGATAATTGTTACTTAGGTAGGGTGTATACAGTATCATGTAGATAATGCGAATAATCAACATCCCTGTGTAATTTATAAACGTCAACGTCTACGGTTGATTAAAGTCATTATAATCTGTCTCAATAATTTCAAAATTGTATTAGATTGATATTATATCATTTAAATGATTACTGCTGTTATCTTCTTGATGCCACATGTATTATTTCAACTACTAAAGTTTGCATGTAATATCATTAAATATGATAATTAAATTTTTTATGCAAATTTCAATTTTCATATTTATTATTTTTTTGTTTTCAAATAATAATAAAATAGGTAAAAACTTTTAATAAAGACTCATAAACTTAACATTTCCTAAGTAAAATTGAGTCAAATAAAGTGGCTACTTGAATGTTAAAGATATTTAAAACTAAAGTGACTGAATAATCTTATGAAATTACACGCATAGAACAACTATGTAGAATCAACAAAATTGGTTTTGTAACGTTTATTTTGTTGAATCAACAAAATAATTTTGTCAAACCAACCAAATAATTTTGTTAAATCAACAAAATAATTTATAAACAAACTCCATTTTGTTAATTTAACCAAATATTTTGTTAATTTAACCAAATATTTTGTTAATTCAACCAAATAATTTGGTTGTTTAAATAATAACAAAATGATTTTGTTGATTCAACAAAATTGTTCAATGCGTGTACGAGTAAATAATCAAGTGAAAGGATTGTTGGACTGTCTATTTTTCTGAGAGCCGTAAAAATGTTGCTCGTATCTGCGGAGTCTCCAAACCGACACTAAGAAGAAGAAGAAAAAGAAGAAGAAGAAGAAAGGAGGTCAACGTTCGAGCTTAAAAAGTGACATGTTTTTCGGAGCGTTCCGATCGAAGTGACATCTTGTTGGCCTGGCTGGTGAGGGAGGACATGCTGTCCTCGACGGTCTCGTTGACCAAGGCCCTGAGCGCGGCGGTTCTGCGCTCCCGCTTGGCCTGTTTCTCGGCCAACTCCTCCATCTCGTTCTCGAGGTCGGCGAGCCGGGCCTTGGTGCGAAGGGCCCGGCCGGCGGCCCCGGTGGCGAGCTCGTCCAGCGGCTCCGGGGAGTCGAGCAGCTTGGACCACCTGGTGAAGGCGGGCTTCTCCTCGCTTGGGGACAGCTCGTCGTGGAACTTGGGCCGCCTCTTGAAGGCCAGGTCGGCCTCCTCGAGGGCCGCCTTGGCCGTCTTGGACGCCTTCTCCAAGCAGTCGCTCTCGAAGCGGCTTGCGCGCAACTTGCTGTCGGCCTCGAGGTCGGCGTCGATGGCGGATCCCCCGGCCTTGAGCTTGCGGGTCGCCGCGGCGCCCCCGTTTGCGAAATCCTCCCCGCGGGGCAGCCTCCGCCCCGGCTGCAAACAACCGGGCTCACTGAAAAAGTGCGCCAAATGATGGGCAACTTTTTGCTTTATTTTTGCGAGAAAGACGAACGCAATAAATGTTGCTCGTCTACGAGTCACGGATGTGGGTTTGCTAATGAGACCCGGGCGACGAGAAAAACAAGAACGACGGTGACGGGATGCCGTTTTTGATCGCTGATTATCGAGATAAAAATCTCGTGGAGAGCGAAGACCGCGAAAGCCGATACCCTTGAACTTGAAGCTCTTAGACGCAAATCTAATAATTTAACGTCTAATCATTGAGAAGTACGTTTTTTTATTTTTTCCATGTTTTAACGAGGTTCAATCGAAAAACTCACTCGTCATCTCAGAGTTCCTGTACATTTACTGTAATAACAAAACAAAGTTTGAAACTAAGAATTTTTTGTTTTCTAATTTCTTTTTTTCCATGTATACTGAGGAGTTTTGCAATTATACTGAGAAACAAACTATTAATACTCGACGCAACTGAAATTTTCTCATAAGCAAGGTTCGCATAAGTGATTCGAAGTTAACAATTGACACGTTAGAATGCTCGCTTGCGTATATATATTTATTTATTTATATGTATATAGCTATCATTATTCTATCGCGTAGTAACAAAATAAACTGTTTCAAGCTTCATGCGGGGTACCAAAACTTTATTACTTAATCACGATTTTACAAACGACACTGTACACTTTACATTCAATCAAATAAACGTCGAAATCATTCGAATATAAATAATCATTGTAAACCAGGCAGAAGTGTTGTTCAGAGATGTCGGTAAGTAACAGGGTATTTTTCATTCGTGGCCACTTTAATAGACAGTTAAAACATATAGAGATCCATTAAAGTTTAGCGAAATTCTATTCTTGACAGATCGATTTCGAATTATGAGTAATTCGGATCAGAACGCGAAAAACGAGAAGTCGCAGAGCTCGGGGATCATTTTCGATAATAATTTTACCGGGAATTCGCTTCAATTATGGAATGGAATTTAAGCTTCTTAGGTTCTGAATTGAAGTTGAAATATACAGACAGCTAAAAGACTCGAGGAGGAAGCTGGTTGTAACAAAGCTATTATGAATTCAGTGGGACACGAATTATGCATGAAAAAATGATAATTTACCATTCGAAAGTGTAGAAAAAGTTTATCACAAAGTCGTGTGCAGTAAAAAGTTTAAGATTTTAAAAAAATGGAAGTTGTATTTTAAGCTTAAGCTTTTCTTCGTATAAAAGATCTGGTTTTACAAATTCTCTGCTCATAAATTTACATTAAAAAATAATTAATTATTCACTACGAATATATAAATCTATAATAATAGCAATCAATTTACGATGGTAATAATAATAAAAGGAGTTGTTCAACAAAAAATCTAAGACCTCTACAATGTTTGAATTGTCTGCACTAGTAGTCACATAATCATACGTAACACAAAATCAAACAAGCAAAATTAACATCAAAAGTTGTCCGAAATGTAATGAACGAATAACAAAAATATATATTATGTATATCGTTGTAAAACTTATTAATAAAATTTTCAGACACTCGGTAACAGTGTATATCAGTTGAATCTTATAATGATATTGTATTACATCTGATACGCCCGGTATTGCATTGTTTCGCAAGAAAATAAAGAGACAAAGGAAAATGAAAATAAAAAAAATATAAAAAAACACATGACTTAAGTTACATAAGATTTGTACAGTTTAGAATCACATCATCCCAGAGTACCTACCAAATGAAATCGGACAAACGATACAAGCCGTTTCTACAAATTCGTAATCTCGATATTGTTCGTTATTACTTCCTATATATAATTACATACACTCAAATATATATATAATTATATATATTTCAATAATGATTCGTCCACTTTCATGAATATTCACTCTACAAATTTATATAACCGATATCAGGCGACATCGGGGACTGAACATGTTCTGCTGCATTCGTATTGTCGCTGTTGCACCTGTCGATCACTTTTTGAGCCAAAACTTTAACGTTCGTGTAAGATTCTGGCCCAGCTAAAAGGGTTTTCAACTTTTCAATGCCACCTTCCATTATGACAAGGGAACAGTATTTGTGTGCTAGAAAAAATTAATAAATTATTATTATCTATTTCTATCGCTTTTTCTAACTAATGGGAAACAATTTTTCACTTTTAAAAAGAGAACTGCTTTTTCTATTAAAGGAAATAATTCATTTCTAAACCAGTAAATAAAAAGGTCGAGAAGTATTTCTTTTTGAAGAAAAAGAACAGTTTTTTTATGCTGGAGAGAAAATTTAAATTTGTATTTTTTTTATACTAACGATAAACATTCGTAAGGTTGGCCAAAGCCCAAACAGCCCACAACTGACATTCCGGAGTATGATAAACGTCTATCAAACGCAGCAACGGCAAAAACGATCGGTAATTGATATTGCGTTCAGCGTTCAAATCCCATTTACTGATAGCTACTACCATACTGCTGAGAACTTCTTCTCGTGTTGGCTTTTCTACAGTCCACGCTTTAACGCCGTCAGATGCCATGTGAGCTAGAATTCCGGCAGCATTATACGATACCTGCAAAATTAATTGACACTTTAAATCAATAATTAACATTAGATCAACTCTATGTTTTTTACAAAAGTGTAATTAAATTAAAATTCACATTAAATCTATTATTATAATAAAAAAGTAGACAAAAATATTTGTCAAAAAATTCATCATCGAGCTGTTTTAAATTTTAAATTTAAGTTTACATTGATTTTTGGTTTAGTGTTTTTTTTTTTTTTTTTTTTTTCTTTAAAACCCCGATTTGGGAAAATCAAATTATTTTTTTTTGATATTACCTCATTGCCATCATTGTGCAGATGTAAAAATAAGTTAAAACCCGAGCGGTATTTTTTTTCATTCAAATTTTTACGAATTCCCTTTACTTTTTGTTCATGCCACACCAAACCCACATGTTTTTCTCGTTATTCTCCTTTGGGCGG
>JABFPI010000183.1:0-11940 GCA_022817465.1 Embidobia sp. ZL-2020 | reverse complement strand
GTAGCTTGTTTAATACACACGAGCTCTCTCTTTTGACTTAAAATTCGTATTCAAAATCACCAAATGTATAAGAAAACATTTGTCTAACCCGTTTTCTAGATGGAGTCTTCAAAGTGCAAAATTACTAAAAAAAACTATTAGAAATTATTAGATACACATAGATCTATATGCAAAAATGAAGAAAAACCGCGTAGAAACTAATAGAAACAATTGTATACGGAAATACAATTAGAAACCAACAGGAGAATTAGTATTTAAAAATAGATAAATGAAAATCACCCTTATAAATTTCACATAATTTGGACAGAATTGAATAGAAACACTCCTATTGGTTTTTAATAGTTTTTTTTCAACAGGGTAAAGTTTTTCTAATCAGAAAATAAAAAAATTAGTCAAATCAATATCAGATTTCATCAAGAAAGAAGAAGAAACATAAAGGAGAACAATAAATCATAAAATAAGGCAAAGAAACAAACTTTTCGAATGATTTTATTCTCAAATCATAATAAAAGTCGAAATGCAGTGAAATAATAATTACCTTAACGTAAATAATACAGTAATAGTATTAATACAATAATGATTACACAATAGACAATAAAAATCGTTAATATACTTCTACGAACGCGGAATACGCTGTACTTTTTACATGAAGATTAAGAAGAGACGAGGGGAAGTTGGGGGTGGGGATGATGAAGAGGGGTCGGGAGTCCTACGCAACTATTCTTTTATCTACAAGACTTCGATCGTCCCACTATATCGCAGAAGAAGCCCCTCTCGTTCTTTCTCGTATTTATAATTGTTATTTCACATTCAACCCGATTTGCACTAATTGAATCACCTCGAGTTTGATCTTACGGCCAAAGTTTTTCGGGGTGACCGAATCATTGCGTCACAAACAGTTAGGAACTTTTAGCCTTTGCTCGGTCCGAGACGGAATTCGCAATTCTTTGACATGTGCCAATAAATAGCCAAAAACACACAGACATTCACTCGTACGTGGATTATAAAAAGAAATCTCACAGTAATGTACATTTTGTGTCGCTCACAAGCGACAATAATTTAATCGATGATACTCGTCGCGATCGACTGACGGCGCGAGTCTTATTTACAGGGTACACCTATTGATTCACTTTTGTATTTATATATATTTATTCGGTTGTGTTATGTAAGCCCGTCGTAAATACAGTTGTTTATAATAATGATCTATGTAAATAGTGCGCAGATTTTTGGATAAAAACAAAACGTTCCCAGCGAAGATTGTCGAAGATTTTTAGGTTTAATTAATACCTGGATCAAAAAGTGTACAAAGATATTGCAAATTGTCCGCTTATTATATTATAACTCTTGTAAAAAAAGTCAAAGTAAAAAATATATTATATTTCGTTAAACAGAATCGTATTTTTAAACTCAACGCATAAAATATTACGTAGAATCACATATGTAATCTTATGTGAGGTATTCATATGATATCACATGTTCTTTATACAAGACCTTATCTAAAATCATTTTTTAATACATTTTTTTCGAATTCAAAGTCAAAATTCACTTAATAATTTTGTTACATCAAATTATAACTCATGAAATCATTTTTTAAATAATTTTTTTCATAAGGTATTCATGAAAATTTATTAACATAAAAAATGATATAAACATTCTTTAAGCGGTCTCGTAAGGTATACTGTAAAATCTTTTTTATTTGAGCTGTTTCAAAAATATGCATGCTAAATCATGTTCTAACATGAAATTTCATATAAGATTTTACATAAGATATTTTTACTACTGTTTTCTACGTGTTAGTTTACATGTGATAATCAGTAAACAAAATTTTATATGAAATTACCGTAAGAGAGCTTATTTCAGATGTCATATGTAGTATCGTTTAGAATTACATATTTAATCGACAAGTTTTCAAATATAATCTTTTACATACAATTTTATAAAATATAATTTCTGTAGGGAATTTAATAGTTTTAAACTTTAAACATTATATTCTAAATTATTTAGATTGTACATAAAGTGTTAATGCTACGTAAATCGCAATGAAAAAATATGAAACATGATTCGGGGTAAAATGTGTAAATACTGTTGCATTATCTTTGCATACATTTTTCCGAGGTAATCATAGTTGATATGAAGGAAATCAATCGGCGCCGAAAAAGATTGTTTTTCTTATCGCATGGTCATTTCATTCTTCATTGAGATTTGAAGTGACTTCGGTATTCAAGCGGTATAAAATTATAAAAATCAACTTGATTGAAAATCGAAACAATTAATCACCACACTTCAACACATGTAACTGTTTCGTCCTCGCGAATTAAAACTAACATTTATGTACAATGTTTTGTTATACAGATATGTAAAACTCCGCGAAAGACGAGTGTCTACGAATACATTCCGTTACGTTTTGAAAACTCGGCTACCAGAACTCACAATTTGTTTCTCGTTTACAATTTATTTATTATTTTATTATTTTTCACGTTCCTGTAATCGATTTAGTTTTTTTTAATAAATAATTACGTGACTTTGCTGACAACAATAAATAAAATAACAAATAAATGAGCAGTGGTAAAACGCATTAAAATTAAACCTTTTTTAATTTTAATACGCTTCAGTTGCTACTATCATCATTATAATTCTAGTTATAACTTTTTAATAAGCAAATTTCATCGACAAAAGTATTTTAGAAAAGAAGTAAAGGTCAGAGTTTAAGATGACCTTTACCTCCTTTCATATTCTGATTACAAAAATTTTAATTTGACAGAAACGAATGCAAAAATATGATTCGCTGTAACTGCTCCAACAAACGCGGTGCTTAAATTTTAAAAGTATCACGTAAGAAACACAGCGAAATCATATCAGCGTTAGGAACTTTTCTATACTTCACGTTGTTTCCAAATTACATGCCATATTCTTCTCCTCATACTGTTAGTTTTGCATAAGAAGGAACATGAAATCAATTGCAACTCAATGCTAAAATTTTCACCTAAAATAACAACAAAGATTCTAAAACAATATAACCTAGAGCGAAAGCTAAATTACAAGACATATACAAATTCACAACCGAGTCTAAGACCGTTTAAAATAAGACACTGCTCATTTGATTTTATACGCCAACAACGAGTCTTACATAAAGCTAAGCAAATAATTATTTTACTCAATCAAAGAACTGACAAAAATAATTTGGCTCTACATTTAAATTAATACTGATCGTTATCGACGTATAATGTTAATCAATTTAAAATTCCGATTTAAATTTTTCGATACGATTTAATTGAACTAGAACATGTTCGATTCGTCATAATATAATACGCAATACTCACAGTTCCTTAAATACAATTAAATTAAATTTTATAAAACGAATATACAAAGTTCATGACTCAAATTCATTCCGGCACTCTCTGCACTGTCGTCTCGCTGATATAAAATTTTATCAATGATAAAACTCTGGGATGTTGCATAGGCGGCGTTGTTGTGCTTGATTGTAGAGAGTGTTTCCCGTTTGAGTCACGGGCTTGTGTCACTCGTGGGTTTTGCTTGAGAGAGGATGGTAATTACCCCCTGCTGAGGCCACTAAGGCAAGGGGTAAAGGTGACCCTAATGGTGTGGAGTGGGGATGCGGGTGTCCCACTCCAGAAGAGTGTGTTGTTAGGGCCAACGGACTGCCTGACATGGAGTTTGTGAGAGAGGCGAAGACAGATGGCGCGGGCGAAGCCATCGTTGGACTTCCCATAGCTGCAGTTGGGGGGTTGATCCGCTTTTCTTTCTGCCTCCTGCGAAATGAACATACTCTATTAAAACTATTTTCCATTCAAATGCGACTCCAATCTGACTCGGATCCGATTTGAATTTGAATTGGGTTTTGGTATTTACAAAATCGAATCGGATTCGTCTTAGAGTAGATTTGAATCCAAATCAGGTTCAAGTTAGAATATCAATTCATATAATAAAACCTACTTATTAAACTTAGGTTTTGATCTAACAAGTAATGCTACCCAAGTGTTACACGCCGATCTGCTTGAAACTTTGGAATTTTCAAGTTTTTATATGTAAAAATCGATTGCCGAAGTCCGTTTTGGCGGAGAAAGTGTTTGTTGGCGACCCTGATTTAATATATGTCTTGAAAATAGGTAAAAATACGGCTAAAATACGCGTACCCAATACGTATGATTACATAACTTTTGTCGTCATACTTAAATGTCTACCATTGAAAAACGAAGGGTTTTATTGTCTTTTTCAAAATCTCAGGAAGGAGAAGAATTTTCTTGTTTACAATTTTCGAGAGACGTAATCAAAAAATCGTATTTTATACATCAAATTTTTTCTTATAGTCTTAAAAAAACTATGTATTTCTACTTATTTTGTAGGTTTAGATTTTTGGTGGTTATAAACTTTGTAAAATGTATTATTTCTCGATGAAAACGAGTGATTTTTATACATTTACAGATATTAATAACTAATTAGTTATTTTAAAACATGATCAAATCATATATCAATCATATAGCAATATTACAATATACTATAAAGCCAATATCATGAAATTATTTAAAAAATTAAATTTATGCAATATTCAAAATTGAAATTTCAAAACTTCAAAATTATGGAATTTAAAAATTGGAAAAATCAAATTTCAAATATTCAAAATTCGAAAATTCCAAATTCGAAAATTCAAAATTCTACAATTTAAAATTCTAAAATTCAAAATTGTAAAATTCAAAATTGGAAAATTCATAATTCGAAAATTCGACATTGAAAAATTCAAAATTCGAAAATTTAAAATTTGAAAATTCGAAAATTTAAATTTTGAAAACTCGAAAATTTTAAATTTGAAAATTCAAAATTCGAAAATTTTAAATTCGAAAATTCAAAAATTTAAAATTCTAAATTCGACAATTCAAAATTTGAAAATTCTAAATTCGACAATTCAAAATTTGAAAATTCTAAATTCGAAAATTCAAAATTCAAAAATTCGAAAATTCAACATTCGAAAATTCTAAATTCAAAAATTCGAAAATTTAAAATTCGAAAATTCAAAATTAAATTTTGAAATTAAAATTTTTAAGTTTAAAATTCGAAAGTATAGATTCTAAAATAATAAATTTAAAAACTCGATGTTAAGCACATCGATGTGAAAACATCGATGGAAACACACCCTGCAAAAAAGGAGAAATAGAAAAAAATTGAAGTCAATTAAATTCTAAAAATTCCAATTAACTTTTTTTTCAAAGGCAATTGAAATCGCAAATTTTGTATTACTTTCTATTCACTTCTATTACTATCTGTTTTTGCACATTTGACCTAAAAATTTATTCCAATGTCTTTCAATTGCTTTTAATGCAGGCAATTCCTTTAAAGCATTTTTAATTTTTGATGAGCAATTAAATTCTATTTTGAATTTTTAGTAATTAAAAGGAATTGAAAGACATTGAAATAAATTTTTAGGTTAAATGTTTTAAAACAGGTGGCAATAGAAGTGAATAGAAAGTAATTCAAAATTTGCGATTTTAATTGCCTTTGGAAGAAAAGTTAATTGGAATTTTTAGAATTTAATTGACTTTAATTTTTTTCTATTTCTCCTTTTTTGCAGGGCAGCGATGTAAGCACATCGATGTAAACACATCGTTGTAAGCACATTGATGTAAATAAATCGATGCAAGCACATCAATGTAAATATATCGGTGTAAGCACATGATTGTAACAAGTCGATGTTAGCTCGTCGATGTAAACACATTGACGTATATAAATCTATATGTAAGCACATCGATGTAAATACATTTAATGTATACACATCGATATATTGTTGCAAAACATTCAGTGTGAACGTGGCTTAATAAATAAAACAAATCATGTGTCTGTATATTGCAGTTTATTATTGCTCCTAAAATCTGTTTTACCGACAGTCCCTATGAATTGAATTATCATAAGAAACATCGATCTAGAGTATGATTTACAGATGTCACCTACATCGTTTTCATAATTTCAAATATTGCAACCTGATTGTTTATACCTGATTTGTTGGTTTTATAATTGAAATTAGTCGAGTTTTTGACCTAAAAAACACAGTTTGCATCAATATATATTTATTATTTGAACAAGTGTGATTTTGCATCTGTGAATGAATCCTAAGAATGTTTTGAGATTATTAACAGACTGTTTTAATCATCCACAATATGATATCGAAAGTTTTATAACAAATGATGAAAGAACTTTTGCAAATGCATTAGAAATTTTAATAAAAGATGCAATTGATGATGCACTTTTTATTGAATCATACGACACATTGACATACACCAACGAAAACAAACAACCTGATCCTGTTGCTGTTCAAGAAGATTTTGACGACGATTTCGAAGAAATAAAGGCACATAATCAGAAAAATTCGAAAGTTGCAATACCTTTGGAGTACAAAACAAAAGCAGTCCAATACTGGTGCTCTGGAGTAAAAAAACGCTTAAAATTTGAATCGGTTCAGTGCAAGTACGGATCATATCTAATTTTGTTACACAGTTTATTACATTCATACCTCTGATATGTTTGATTGCATTAAATGATTAATATAGATGCTAATTTTACAATTTTTATGTTTCGATTTTGATAATAATTTTTGATTTAAAGATTCATCGTGTTGTAACTAGTACTTTAAAATTAATTGATTTTAATTAACAGACAAATTATTACATCGTTATTATAAATTTGTGAATTTATGTTATTCAATAATTGTAATTCCTTCTTGAGTTTATTTTCAATTTTGATAAGCCGTCATTTAAATTCTTGAAAAAATACAATATGTATTGCACATTTTGAAATCTTTTATTTCTAATTTCAACAAATGCTTATTGCATGAATTATGTGAATGAAAAAAAATTTGTTTCATCCCCAAGTAAAAAAAAAAATTTACATTTTAATATTATTAAAGCAATATTGACGAAACCATTGAATCTTGTTTAAACATTCATGTGTTTTTGAACAAATTTTGAAAAAAAACTTTAAATTAACGTTCAACATACTTTTACAATGTTTTATGAAACAAACTAAATTTCTGTACTTATAAAAATTAAATTAGTAGTTTTAAAAATTCAAAGCAAAATGGATGAAATAAGTGTCACGAAATGTGACAATCAATTTATGTTCGTTTTTTGCCTCATTTTTGTTCTGATTTATGCCGACCTATAAACATACTAAAATAAGTAATGTAAGTTAATATTAATAGTAATAAATAAAAGCCCAGAACTGAAATAAAAAAACAAAATATGAATACCAGGATTGAAGATTTACAATAAAACCCATGAATAAAAACAAGAAGTTAAAGAAGAAGAATTTAAAATTAAGAATTTAAAATTTGCGTGTAACAATTAATTGGGCAGTTTCGGTATGATCAATAATCGGGGGTTTTAACCAATTAATTGACGATATTAATTGAAATATTAAGTAACTGGGTTAATGTTAACGAGTCAATTAATTGATTTTAAAAAATGGTTAATTTATTAACTTTCAGAATCAATCGATTCAAATGCCTAGTTACAACAGATTAAGAATTAGAATTAAAAAATTTGTCAAAAAATTGATTGTATTTATACGTCAGTAATTTTACAATATTAACTGAATTTTCTTTACAAAACAGATTTAAGAAGTTACGAAACAGACAACAATTATATAGATGGGAGGAACAAGTCAATAATGGAGGAACAAGACAAGAAAAATTAGCCAACATTTCATCGTTTGTGTTGCAGCAATTCGAACTTGCAACAGAAAACAAAGTTCCAATACACGATTTGGACATCAGAAGATGGGCTATTGAGGCAAAGACAAAGTTCAATTTATCACATCATCTTTTTACGGCGTCGAGAAAGTGGGTTCATAACTTCAAAATTATACACAGAATTGTATCTCGAAAAATTAACAAGTTTGTAACCCAAGCAAATATTGGTAACGTCGGAGAAATTAAACAAAGAGCTCAAGATTTTGTACAGATTGTAAAATCTGAAATGAAGAATATTCCAGATCATCAAATTTTCAATTCGGATCAATCTGGATTCAACCTGGAGATGCACTCGGGTCGTTCTTTAGCGTACAAAGGTACTGCAAAAGTTGAATCTGTGGCTCAATCGTTAAATTCTTTAACGCACAGTTACACGATTCAACCTGTGGTATCGGTGAGTGGACAATTATTGTCTCCTTTATTCATAGTTTTGAAAGAAAAAGATGGTAAATTTGGACCAATTGTCGAAAAAACTTTGTACAAAGCAGACAATATTTTCGTTCAAGCTTCATCGTCAGGAAAATTGACATCTCAACTCGCTGCTCAATGGTTTGAAGAAGTATATGTATCCAACGTCGGTGATAGCTCTGTGTTACTGTTAGATTCTTGGTCGGGACAATCCGAAAAAAATTTAGAAACTATCGACAAGGGCAATAAAAAGGTAAAACTGCTTAAAATCCCAGCCGGCACAACTGGTATGATTCAGCCGTTGGACGTATACGGATTCAGACCATGGAAAAATTTCGTCCGAAATTTTTCCGACTTGGTTATGTTGAATCGGTATGACATCAATCTTCATTTGCGCAACAATATTTTGAAACTACAGTCTTTGACTCACAACCAGTTTTCATCGCCACGATTCGTCAACATGTTTAAATATGCGTGGTATAAGAGCGGATATATTGATGAACTACCGCCGAAATGTCCAACGCCTGTTATTTACTGTTTTCAAAGTTGTGATGCATTGTGTTATCAGTGCGATAAAACTGCGATATTAAAATGCGCATGGTGTGCGAATTCTCTGTGCATTGAGCATTTTTTTGATCCGCTAAATGCCAGTCGTCCACACAACTGCGAAACATTTGTCGAAGATTGAGACTGTATTAATAGACACCATTTTGTGGAATCTTTAATTTTGTTTATTTCAAACTACAAATAATTTTATGAAAACAAGGTAGTGGCACCGGCTATCGCCATGTCGCCAGTTATCGTCATTGTTCATTTATAAACGAATAAAAATCTTTTTTTTCATACAAATTATAAATATAATTGTTCTTTCACGCATTTCATAATTGATTTGAGCGAAATTAAAGTTAGTAGAAATAATGTATTTTTTAAAATAAAAAACCACAAGTGATAATAGGGCTTGAAGTGGCAATAGTCGGTGCCTTTACCTTTACTATTGCGTTTCTTTATGTTTAAGAGGTAACGATATATGAGATAAAACAAATGTATTACAGTTTCACGCACAATTGTACATATAATTAGAATAATGATTGGTATTCTTAACAATAATTTTTACCATTTTTTAATCGCCATCATTAAATATTTATAATAATTAATGTTACATTTTATTTAAGCAAAGTTTATATAAAAAATCGACTTTTAAATTACTAATGTTTATTTTAATCCGTAAAATTGATTATATAATCATGCAAAAATATAAGAACAAGAAAATTAAACACTCCAGAGATTCAGTCTTTTATATGATATATATGTATATATGACGGGATATCCCTACCAATTCTATAGTTGAATTTATAAGTATAATTTATAAGTAGAAAAATTATAAATATGACGAATAAACATAATTTATCATAGTTATATTATATTCTAAATTTTTTATAAGAAATTACGAGTAAACTTCATAATCGTGTAACAAAAAAAATTTTTTTTAATAATTTGACGATGTTCGGTTTGTTGCGTATTTGAATATTGCTGTAATATTTAATGTATGATTTGATCATGTTCTAAAATAAGCAATGAGTTATTGATAGCTGTAAATGTATACAAATCATTCGTTTTTATCGTGAAATAACACATTTTGAAAAGTGTATA
The DNA here is from genome assembly GCA_022817465.1 of Embidobia sp. ZL-2020. Taxonomy (NCBI): domain Eukaryota; kingdom Metazoa; phylum Arthropoda; class Insecta; order Hymenoptera; family Scelionidae; genus Embidobia; species Embidobia sp. ZL-2020. The sequence continues at coordinate 2,126 of JABFPI010000183.1, read as the reverse complement.
ACCATCAAAAATTGAAACCTACAAAATAAGTAGAAATCTACATAGTTCAGGTAAGACAAATTTAAGACAAATTTAATGTATAAAATACGATTTTTCGATTACGTCTCTCAAAAATAGTAAACAAGAAAATTCTTCTCCTTCCTGAGATTTTGAAATAGAAAATGAAACCCTTCATTTTCAATGATAAACATTTAAGTATGACGACAAAAGTTATGTAATCATAAGTATTGGGTATGCGTATTTTAGCCGTATTTTCACCTATTTTCAAGACATGTATTAAATCAGGGTTGCCAACAAACACTTTCTCCGCCAAAACGGACTTCGGCAATCGATTTCTACATATAAAAACTTGAAAATTCCAAAGTTTCAAGCAGATCGGCGTGTAACACTTGGGTAGCATTACTTGTAAGTGGCTAAATTTACATTCATCCTGAACAGATTTGTGTTTAATTCAAACTAGATATAAAACGGATTCGATTTGATTTTGCGAATACTAAAACCCAACTCAAATCCGAATCGGATCCTAACTGGATTCGAGTCGGGAATTAGCTTTATATATTCTTTTGGTATTTTCACAAAACTAAATTTTTAATATTTTGTAAAATTTCTTATGTTATATTATAAACAACCCAAGAAAAGAATTTTTGGTCCAATTATGCAAAAGTTATGCAAACTTTAAGCATAGAATATTAGACGTACATAAATGTATATTGAAATGTGCATAAATTAAAGAATACTTTATGTTTAATTCAATATAAATTTATGCATGTCCAATTGTTTTTTTCTCAAGAACTATGAAAAATCTATAGTACAATAAAATATAACATCTTGGTAAAATATTGATCGGTTAGTTTGTAATACTATTAAAGATTAAATAATTATAACGAAACAATTTAAATTAAGTAAATTATTCGTGAATTTGGGTAAAATATGTAAATTTTTCCAAACTTTATATTTGATGAGATTTAAGTTTTGTTAGTTTTTTTTATTTGATTTATATTAATATAAAACGAGAAAATGATTAGACACAAACTAAAATTTCACGAAACATTTTTTAGTTCGCTCAACTTCCAACAATTCACAACGCTGATAAAAATATTTCTCCAAATCTCATTAAAAAAAAATTAAAAAATTCCCAATTCTGACAACTTTTCAGAAATTTACTCTAGTAAAAATATCTTAAAGAAAAACTAAAAAAACTCAAAAAATCTCTTAAAAAGGCCTCAAATATTCTAAAGTTTAAACTCTAACAGTTTCCATGAGAGCTTCATTTGAGATATGAAACTGAAAATTTAAATTTTAGCTAAATAAAATATCAAAAAAAAAAAAGTTTGAATTTCTACGTTTCAAATTATTTTATGAGTTTATCAGATTTTTTTAGTTTCTTTTTCTTTTTAAGGTATTTTATACTTCGCATTTTTTTCAGACTCTTTCGTGTATAAATTTAAGTTTTTTATGACATTTTCAGATTTTTTTTCAAATATTATTTTGACAGTATGAAAAATTTCAAAGTTGGTACTTTTTAAAGTAAATTTCGTTTTCAGAGCTTTTCTGAGCTTTTTTCAAAGAAATATTTTTAGCAGGGAAGATTTTATTTTTGTTTAAAACATGTAACATCTTTTAGTTTCATCAATAACAGTTTATAACTTGTGCAAATTTTAAGCTGAAGGTTCAAATTTTTTAATTGATTAAGAAATCATATTATTGCAATAATAATACAAATATGTGTATTAAAAGTTTAGAGCAAATGTTAATTTTAATTAATAGAAACGAATTTATTTCTTTTACGAAATTCGATAAATAAACTCTATATACATGATTCTTTAGGTTTCCACTGTAATTCAAATGAAAGCTCGTGATTTCTCGCTACCCATCCCATTTAAGGTCATTGTTCAAGCTGTTTCGTTTACAATAACGCAGTCAGTTTCTGAGCGAAATTATACTTTGTTTATGAAATAAATCATACCCAGTGATTCTCTCATTTCTGTAAAATCGCTGGGTTGATTTTATTTTTTACTTTAAATCTTATTTATTGTTTAACAACTGACCGCGTTTTCGAGGTAGTCAGATATAATTGAACAATCACCTGAAGTTAAAATCGTAACTTAAAATTTACAACTTAATAT
>JABFPI010000182.1:0-11972 GCA_022817465.1 Embidobia sp. ZL-2020 | reverse complement strand
AAAATGTAACCCTTATTGACATAAACTATAATTATTGTAGTTGATTGTAATATACTTGATAATGGTGTAGAATTCACACCGAAACGTCGTATTAAAAACGTAAATAAAATATAAATAAAACAATATTATGTTTTTGTTAGTTTGTTAAAAGTCGTTAAGTGAATTATTAGTAAACAAATCTACCTAATCGCCTCCATTTTTATTTGATAAACTGTAAATTATCTAATTAAACAAAATTAATTATAAAAAGAATGTTATAATTGTACAAATTTTAAAAAATACTATTTTTTCTGCTGCCTCATTTTATTACTTTTTAATTTTTTCTTTCGTGTTTTTATTATGTTTACACGTGTTTCTACCTACTAGCCGCCATTTTCTATAATTACGACAAATTCCACTAGGTTCGCATGCTATCCTGAAAGTCCCAATATTCAGCAGAAGAATATTTGTTCAATAAATATAACTTTATGTCTGAAAAGGAGATCTGTACTTTGGACATCATCTTTTCATCAACCAAGCTTTTATGCTATACGAAAATCGTAATAAGCATTCTTTTAATTTCAGAAAATATTTTATAAAGATAACAGATTGTACAACTATTATAATGAAAATATTAGTTCTCTAATGTTTATTAGGAAACATATAATTGAATGCAGATATTAAATTATCAATAGTACATTTGTTTTTGCACTCCCTCGGAAAAATAAGGTATTTTAAAAATCAAGAGTATTATATTAACAAAATGTTAATTACACTATTATTCCTTTAAAATACTATTAGATAATATGAAGTTCAATATCGAATAATATGGAATATAATAGAAATGCATGATGCTATATGGTACAGTGAAACAAAACTTTACTTCTCTAAAAAATTGCACCTTTTTGAATGGTCAACGTTAAATTTTGACGACACCGCACGCTTCTATGATGAACTTAACACGTTTAAAAATGAAGGATTAAACTTATAATAGTATTCACACGCAATATATGTTAGATTCTGAAGAGATATTATCAGTGATATTTGAAATTAGCTTTCCAAGTTGAATGATCAATGATAGTGGTTGTTTAACGTGACAGTCAACATTGCACTGTAATTTTAGCAATCTACAAGACTGTGATTCAACTATCTCTGCTCCTAAGCAAATTTTTCAACCATTAAGTCTTGACCTAAGAATACATTAAATATTTCAACATAACAGCAAATATTTGGAATTTTTCATTTCACTCTACTTTTGGATCTTGATTTTTTTTCGCATAAAACCAAACATCAAAATTATTTAATTTTTATCTTCGAAGTGTAATAATGATGAAATTTAACATAATCTACAAATGATGAAAAAAGCAGCCAACTTGAGAGAAATTAATTGGAATTGGTGAAGGGAATGCACATTATGGTTTCCTTTCACAAATTAAGCAAGCTAGTTTATTATTTGAAATTTGTCTCACACCTGTTGACGGGTTACTGAATGTATTCATAATTTGTTTGATCTGCACGAAAACAGAAAACTTTCATTACTTTCTAATAAACTTTGTACATGCTACTGAGTTCAGAACTGATGATCTATTGAATACTATTTTTAACAGTTCGCTTTCCAATTATCCTTTTAATAATACGTAATCGAGTAAGTAACACATTCTTATATTTGTCATCCAGTTTTCGCAGACGAGCTGTAGTTCGCAAACTGTGTATCCAGTCTGACTATGAACGCATTAGAAAGATTTACGATACCCGCTGACCAGCGTTGCTGCTTCTTCTCTGCCGGAGGTTGACCTTTATTCGCGTAGCTTTGCACGCGACTGCTTTCCAGACGAGCAGAGTAATTTCGAGTAAATAATTATGCCGATGGTCTTAAAAATGATTCGCGAAAATTATGTGAAAGGTGAGCGCCGGCATCTAATGGCGCAACAATGAGCCATTGTCCGTTTCAATTCTGCATACAACGTGCAGAAACTCACTGATTCCGATTTAATTCTGATAGAAACTGGCATTTATTCGTGTTATGTTTACACAATTGATAATCTGGAACGTATAATGTTTACCAGTCAGATCTCGCCTCGTTCAGTTTTCAATTCATATTTCAATCTTATAAAAATAATCACAATGACAATTTCAAATTTATAATAATTTACAAAAACAGAAAATCATTTATTAATTAAGCCCTTGCTTCATTATTGCAACAAAAATCAATTAACATAATTTAAACCTAAAATTTTAATTTAACATCAATATGTTTATTACTTAAATAATAAAATAATTATTTCGCAGGAGTCTCAAAACGTCAGCGAACAATTAGATGCAACTAAGAAAGTTGTCACCGATCTTTATGTTAACCATCAAATCGAAGAAGAGCCTTTTGTGGTCATTCACGGTCCTTCTTCAAACGAAATATCATCGAGCTACGTCATCCTTGGTGAACATTCATATCAAGTTGCGACCTCTTTATTTGCGGTAGATTTGTGTTACCAAATCATAAAACCATTCTTTGACAAATTTTCTTTAATTTGTAACCACATTTGGTATGTGATTGTTCGAGTAGTTTACGGATTTAATCTGAATTAAACATACACTGGCGTTGTAGAGCTTATTGATAAGTTAAAGTAATTGTAATGACTTTTGATATTTCAAGATATATTTTTGTGTTCGATTTACTTATAATATTTTTTCTGTTCATTAATAAAGTTCGTTAAAAAATTTTATTATTGACTCGAATTAAACTTATATCAATATTCTATATTGACTTTTGTAAATGTTAATTTAGGACAATGGATTATACTACGTTTCATCAAGATCAATATTCAAGTAAAGAATTGTTCGACAAACGAATATTACAATTTACCTTATCTTTGTACAACAATTTACTTTTATCCAGAAAATCAGTGACGGACGTTATTCAGTCTTTCAATAATTTCATTTCAAATGTTTTAATTCCATTTATTCAATGCCAGTTACAGAATCAGTTGAAATCTCTCATTTCCAATGCAATATTTTCACAAATTCAATTCATTTTAGAACAAAACAAATGTGCGTTTAACAATTTTTTAACAGAGCATATGAGATTCAAATATTATGAAGAAAATACTCGAAGTTTCAAAACATGGCAATGAACAAGAAGTTGAAAAACCCGTTTATGTTGCACACGTTCCACTTAAAGATACATTGAAAAAAGTTTTAACACCTGACATTTACGAACAAATGGAAAAATACAAAAATAGTTTATCAGAAACATTAACACTAGTAAAAAACGTAGTTCAGTGTAATTTATGGAAATCGAAGTACGAAGACAAAGATGAACGAGTTTTTCCACTTTATGTTTATTTCGATGAATTTGAAACGGGTAATTCTTTGGGCAGTCACAGTGGTGAATAAAAATTAGGTGGAACTTATATTTCAATAGTTTGTTTGCCTCCTCACTTGGACGATTCTCTAGAACCTTTAACCTGTATGTCTCTCACATATTATTCTAAATATTTTAATCAATATCCTGTATAATTCTAACTTCTGACTATTTTACAGTAATTTAATATATAGTTTCTTAATTTCAAACATTTTTATATGCTTAAAATCAAAATTTAAGAAAAAGTTAAAATAATAATTTACACCTGTCAGATTTAATACACGTCTTTTTAGAGTTTTCACATCATTTTAGTCTTTTAATTAGTAAAGGCAATTTAATTCCATATTAAAGAAGTAAAAACTCACTATTTTATACTTCAAAGAATACGAATGTCTGATTCGTAATCATGTGCCATTTGAAATTATAACTAACAATTCCAGTAAAAGTTTGTCTCCAGCATTGAATGTCAAGACCGTAACCCATGAATAATCAACTATTTTGGTAGTTTCTTGAAATTTTGGACCGTTTCCAAACGTTTATATCGAAAGTGTACACGAAATGTTTTATTTAAGTGCTTCAAGTATTGATTTACTTGTGAAAACAATAGAGAATTTTGAAAAAATGTAATCACATTTTGTGTGTCCAAGTTATAATGTCAAGACCGTAATTGAATTGGCTATACAAATGAAGCATTGAAAATCGGCAGAACAAAGTGAAAATTGTTGGTATTTATGAATAATATTCCACTTAATTTGTTAAACCTCCTGCGGTACGTATTTCTGTTATAATTAAGACGTTTACATGAGATGTCAAGACCGTAACCGGTGACTTTTTATATTTTCTGAATGCTCTTAATACATGCACAAATCAACTTGCAACGAGTTTTTTTTCGTAATAAATTGAAATAATTGTGATTCTTTTATATTAATTACCTCTTCGACATCATTATTTTAATAATAAATACGTCCAAAATATCATATGGTAACTTTAAGTATAATATAAAAAATTTTTAAATATGTTATAATTTCTAGGAAAAAATGAATGAATGAACAAAACATGGGAAAAGACGAAAAAATCAATGCAAACAGAAATTTTTTTTCACTGCAAAATTATAATAAGCAGTTTTATGAGAAATGGTTATGTAATAGATTTTACCAAAATTCAATATAATTATTGGGCATGCAATTTTATGATGTTCTATAGCATTTTTGTACATAAAAGACAATTACAAATGATAAAATTAAGTTAAAAAATTTATGCTCGCAACTTTAAAAAAAAATTTGTTTATTATTGAAAGTTAAAAGTTCGAAAAAAACGCCGACTTAACAGGAAAAATGCACAATGTTTTTATATATACAATATTTTATGCAAAAGATTTGAAATGATTCGGAAATGAAAAAATATTTTCTACTACTATTGAAGATTTAAACGAGGTATCAAGGAATGGTATAAAGTTAAAGATTAATGGGCAAGAAGAAACTGTGTACTTCGAATGTGTACAAGTTTTGGGAGATAATTTGGGACTTAATTGTATTTGTGGCTTCACAAAAGGTTTCAACGCCGATTATTATTGTAGAATACGCTCAGCATCTAGTGCTCAGTGTCAACAAATGACTGTTGAATGTAAATTCGCGATGAGGTCAGTACAATCCTATGAAAAAGACTTAGCACAAAATAAAGTATCTCAAACTGGAACTCACGAATCATGTGTTTTCAATGCACTTGATAAATTTCATATTTGTGAAAACATTTTCGTGGATGTTATGCGTGATGTGTACGAGGGAATCGCTTCTTACACCATCAGTAAAGTTCTGCATAATATAATTTTAATAAGTAAAATCGTTTCTTTGACCGAAGTTAATAACAGGATTCAAAGTTTTGCGTATAATGATATCGGTATTAACAACAAACCGAGGCTTATCGGGTATAATGTTATTAAAAAAGATTCAAGTAAAATAAAAGTAAAACAGTCGGCTGGGGAAATGCTTTATGCTTGGCGAGAAACTTGGGTTTGATGATAGGCGATCTCATTCCTCAAATAAATGAACCTTGGAAATTATACCGTTATTTGAGAAAAATTATTGGGATTTTATCTTCTCCAAAGTTCATTAATAATCAAGTATTTGAAGTGCAAAGACTAATACAAAAATACAACTTATTGTATTACAAGCTTTTTGAGAAGTTAAAACTCAAAGTGCATATTTGGTTGCACTATCCACGAGCAATGACTTGAAATGGCCCTGTAGTTCAGTATTTAGCTATGAAATTCGAACGGAAAAATAAACAGTTAAAAGAAGTTACATTAGCATTGATTTCGAATCGTAATTTACCTGTTTTGATAGCTAGTCGACATCAATTGCAATTGTGCTATGTTTCTGAATTTGGTTCCATAATAAAGAATGATATATTATTGGGACCTACCGATATTAAGGATGCTAAATTGTCTTCGAAAAAACTTATTCTAAATTTGGTTCTTAACGTGTCTGTTTGCACCTTGAGAAAGTTCGAAATTGTAGGCAAACCGTTTTCTCCAGGTACGATATTTGTCGTGGAAATCAAAGAAGATGGTCCTCAATTCGGAAGATTAAAAACGATTTTCTACTGTAACAATCAGGTTTACTTTTTAACGGAACAGTTTTTGACGAACTTTTTCAGTAAATACTACCATGCGTATAGTGAAACTACAAACGTGCATCTAACCGACAAATTAATTAACATACAATTTTTCGCGAGATTTCCACCGTGTACTTTAATAAAAAGAATTGACGAAGAAAATTAATATCTACGAGATACGATTTGTAAATAGTTATTAAGACAATATCATATGAAATTAGTGTTGAAATTGTAAAGTAAGAGAAATTTAACGTAAATTCTTTTTTCATGTAGCTTCTTGTTTACTTGTTATTTAACAATCGTACATTTTATTTATTGTTCATCCTGCCTAGTAAACAATTAGTTATTAAGGTAAAATACTTACAAATTGTAACTTATTTTATTATTATTATTTTTAATTAGTAGAATGACGAACATTCATTTAAATACACTGTTGACTTTTTTAAATTACCAAGTGAATCAAGTTCTGAACTACCATAATATAATCATATTTCGTTAATTTGTTTACTTCACATTTTGTATTCATATACAGTTGGCCAATTATGATTTGTTAATAATAATTTTACACCATGTCTGTATATATTTTAAATATCTCTGGTAAAAATATTTCTCTGAAAAAAACTCAGAAAAGCTCAGAAAATACTCTGAAATGTCCCAATTCTGACAGTTTTTCAGAGATTTAACACCATTTGAGACACAAAAACAGTATTCAGAAAGTCTAATCTAAATAAAACTCTGAAAACATCAGAAAAAGATTGAATTTCTACGTTTCAAATTATTTTCTGAGTTTTTCAGACTTTTTCAATTTTTTGAGGTTTTCGTTATTTTCTACTAGTATACTATTCAGACTCGTTCACAAGTTTTCAAACTTTTTCTGACGTTTTCAGATTTTATTTTCACATGAGATTTTCAGAATTTTCTTCTGTGTCTCACATGAAGAGCAAAACTCTGAATAACTGTCAAAATTGGGACTTTTCAGAGTAAATTAGTTTTTTCATAGAATTTCCGATAATTTTTCAGAGATTTAGTTTTACTAGGGATGTAACAAGATGAAAATAGTACATTTATATATTACACGCAGATTTATTTATACGTCCGTCCATATTTTATATATGTAATGAGATAAAAATAGTTTATTTATATATTATACGTATATTCTTCATATTACAATTTACAAATTTTATAAGATTAACATGTTTCTTAAGAATATGTGTATAATTTATTTAAAAAAAAAAATAAAGCATATATTGAATAAAACGTTTACTGAAACTTTATTGAATTTTACAGTTTTTCATATAGTTTTACTATATTGACACCTCCGTGTGTGATTGCTTGAGCTGTAACAGACACAAAATTCAAAATACAAATTAAATTGATTAAAATACAAATTCAAAAATAGAATACAAAAAAAGCCAATTACTCGAATTAAAAGGATAGATTATAAAAGATATACTAATAATGAATTTTAAAAAAAATATATAATCTTAAAATAATAATAATGATACAATTGCAGAAACGAATAAAACGATAACTTATAAAGTCATGAACCCGTGTCACGTAAAAATATTACATGATAAAATTGATGACGCAGATGTATTATTTTGAGCAGAAGAAATTTTAACACATACAGATAATTAATTACTACAAAAGAACACAGTAAAAAAATTAGTTCGTCATTTTTCAAATCTTTCACTTTCTGTTATTTAAAATAATTGCAAAAAAGTTTCAAGGATTTGAAAAATACATAAATTATACCACATAATGTTCTTAACAGACTGACATGGAATTTAAAGAGATTTAAAGAACGTAATATGAAGGAAAGAAAGCAAATACAATTCCTGTTTAACACACCCGACGGCATTTTCTATGTTCCACACATTCTAATCATATGCATTTATATCACTAGAATAATATAATAACCGTCATTATACTTAATCAATCATTCGAACGGAATAGAATAGACGAAAAAATAATGGTAGAAAACTGATCTAGCACTGCAGCAGCGGCGGCAGTGAACCTTTTTTTAATATAGAGAGATATTATATGTGGTTATTAAATTATTTTATAACTTTTGTAATAATAACGACTGAAACAAATTTTTCTTAATTTTCTATTTTATAGTACAACGATTATGTACTAAAATTTAATTCATATATATTTTGTCAAGAGACAGTGCACATAATTATTTCTCAGTTATAAATTATATAAAACATAATGTTATCAGTTTTAGCTTTTGAAGTGGCAAACAACACTTGCCAAGTTTAATAATAATAATGTAGAGTTTAATTGGATACCGAACGCTTGTCACTATATACATGATACAAACAGCTCAATACTCAAGACCACCAGTGAGAAGCGAAAAGTGAAATCGAATGTTGCTTGCATGTCGAATTTTTAATTATTTAAAATGCAAACAGTTAAATACTTTTATGGATAACAGTGACCATATGTTGCATATTTGTTATTTGTATAAAAATATTTGTAAGTAATGTAATAATAGTGAATAATGGATAATTAGTTAAACTCTTTAAAGACAAAGTAGTCAAATTAAATAAATGAATTTTTTCATTTATATAAATTACTGAAAAATGAATCAATTAAATAATTAATAATTAAAAATTAATTAAATATTTACAGTAAACAATGTGATCTGCCAGTTTTGAGAAGATTTTTTCATACTCTTATTTCGAAATGACATTTTAAAATTTTTCGCGTGTTACGGTTTTATTTTTTCCCTTCAATTCATGACTGTTAATACATATCGGTGCTAAACAATATACTAATGTATACAAATAAATAAAAAAATGTTTATGTTCTCAAAATATCTGTTATCATTGAATAACAATAACGAATAAAGTTACCCATGTGACGATACCCAACTGTGAGGGACGAAAGAAAATGACGTTCCATGAGAGACACGGCAGTAGAATGTATACACTCTGGCGAGACCGCGACATTCCCCCTCTCCCGACTGGTGCTATAGACGCCGCTAGTGAAAGTCGGCCTCGCGTGTGGGGATGGTGAAAGGGGCCTCGCGGATCGCCGCCACGGATGGGATGTGGTGAAAGGTGCCTCGCGGATCGCCGCCGTGGATGGGCGGTGGTGGGGTCGTGAAAAACTATGGGGTATGTGAAAGGGATCTTGCGGATCGTAACCACGGATCGTCGCCATGAATCTCACAGGTCGTCGTGGGGGAAGGGAGATGGTAAAAGGGTCGCTGAATTCTTTACTGTATAAAAGTCCATGTTCGTTATTTTTGTTTATTTTAGGTGCCATATTTTGTGTTTATAGCTAAGTTTCTATATATTTGATTTTATTTTTAAATTTAAATAATTTTTTTTATATTTTACTTTATAAAAACATGGTATTCAAATAATCTTGTACTCAGCCAAACTGGTTTTTCCAGAGGTGTCATATTTTGAAACAAATAAAATAAAAATAATCTAAAATCAGAATAATGTTATCACAATATCTATAAATCTAATAAAAAGAATAGTACTTACATTTATATTTAAGGAGTTTTATAAATAAATATAACAACATATTACAATATTAATGCAAATATATTAATCATTTTTACAATATAAAATACAATTTTCACAATAGTAAATATTACAATAGTTTTTAAAAATTTACATTTGAAATCGAGTACATTTTAATCAATATATATAATTTCGACAGGCTCACTGTCATTAATCTCGATACACGATTCATCACTGAAGTCATCATCTCTTCCGGGGCTGAGATCGTTGTATAAGGTAGTTGCATCGTCATCGCAACTGTTCCGTTCGGGTGTCCACCGCTCTGCAGGTGGGCTCCTGACCGTTGACCTACAGTGAAAACTGTAGGTTGGCTGCGGTGTTGTCGCTCACGATGAAGATTGGGATCGCGTTGGTGACCGTCTTGGGGAATAGCATGGCGAGTGCATCGGCGAAAATATAGGGTTGTACCCCGAAGAGTACACGGGCGAATGTACGGAGGAGTATGATATGGATGTTGATTCCTCAGACATCTCAGACTCCGAATCACTAGAAAAAAAATCAGGGATTCGCGGTAGGGGTGATAAGGGTTGAGGTAGAGCAAAGATGGGATGTGAAGAATTATATTGGGAAGGAGGGGGAGGAGGAGAACTGTGATCAACAAGCTGTGTTTGCGTTCGAGTGTTATTTTGTGTAATAAAATTGATAACTTCTACTAAATTAGCAGGGTTTTCAATATGCAATAAAACATATATATATTCTGAAGGGTGAACCCCTTCAGGGATAATGGGTTGAGATGCCACACAAAGGTTTTCAATATTGAGGAAGTTTATGGTTGTGGGATTCACTAAGGAAGGAATAAGGATAAAAAAGAAAAATTAATTAATTGAAGAACATTTTTAAATAATATAAATAAATTCAAAGAACAAATTTTTATGTTATATTAGAAAGTTTATAAATATATTTTTATATTTTACATTGTTCATGTACAGGTTTTTTACCTTGTTTTGTAATTGTTATTGTGTTGCTTCATTGGTTTATAGTGAATGAAATTTCAAGAGTTTTACTCAGTGCTAATAAACCACTATCATAGTTGTTCGAGTAATAAATGTCAATTTTTTACAATACGTTTTTAAATTTCTGCCATTCAGATATCGTTAAGGAAACACCGAGGCTCCCAGACATCATATTCTCCACTTTTTACTTTTTAATAACCAAGTACAATATATTTAGATTTCGAACTATTTAAAGGAAACACTCGCGAGCAAATAACATCAGTTAATACAGAATTCATTTTCAAAAGATTTTTATACCGATTTTTATTGCTAACGTATACAACGATCTTATCCTTATGATGACGCTAATGGATTAATTCGTACACTCGTTTTATCACATATTTATACCAAATTTTTTATATAAAAAAGTAGGTTATTTAATTTTCTATTGTAATAGATAAATTAGAAAGTTGTAAAATAAATGTTTCACGTTTTGTTTTAAACGCATACATTTGTTGCGAAAGATCAATGATGATTATTCTAAATTAGTCAACTATCACGATACAACAGTTTTTCAGAAGAAACATTAATTATCGACCAGGGAAAGTTCTAATTTCAGATTCGTGAGAAAATTCATAAAAAAAATTTCCCAAACGAAACATCTGGCACGACACAGCAAAATTTTGATTTTGCACGAAGAACTGCAATATAAACACGCTTTTTCTTGAATTTTAAATTTGATACTTTAAATGATTAGAGAAGTCATGGATTTTCTACCATAACTTCAACTGGCAAACGGAAAACTTTCAGAAAGATGTTGCGATTGGGTCGACGATCCCATTCATCTGCAAGGCACGATTCAATCAATGGTCTTTTCAGACTATCGTAACAGTCTGGGGTAACAATGATATTTAGGAAAAGAAGAAATTCGGTTCATTCGATTGATATATATATATATATATATACAATCTTTCGAAACTTGTGAGTAATATATATCACTCAATTTTACATCACATTCGAATTATTAATATTTTAATTTAATAAATTAACTTCAAACAAATACGCACTGAGCGAAATTGATTCAGTTGAAATAACTGACAAAAACTGGTATTTATTGCACGCAACTATCAAAATCAGTTTAATTAAGTAAAAATGACAGTTGCGAGGGGTATTTAACTATTTAAATCAGTTAATGCAACTAATAAAAGTCAGTTTAACATGGGTCCCAGTTGATATTTTCTTTAATAACAGGGTTATAAAAGGGTTGAAACTGACTTAAATCAGTTAAAATAATAGACAATTATGGTTAAGAACATTAAAAACTATAATAATAATGTTATGAACTTTTTTTAATTGAAATCAAATTTAACTAACGAAACTAACACAGTATAATTTATTTATAATTATTATCACAGGTTTTATTAGAAAAGCAAAATACACATGTCTCTCACATGTCAAATTTTTATTAGTTGATGTGTTAAAGGAGAAATCGGGGCTGCGAGAATTCGCGACCGATTTGTATTTTGCTGCGAGAGCGATCGCCTACCA
>JABFPI010000181.1:0-11989 GCA_022817465.1 Embidobia sp. ZL-2020 | reverse complement strand
GTCGCTTCAGATTTGTGTCGTATAAAAATACAATTTTTTTCAATTATTTGTTTGAAAATGCATTTTTCGATAAACGATTTTATAAATTGCAATTGTTAAAAAGTTACATATTTTTGGCAATTTATTTTTGAACAAACTTTTCATTTTCAAATATCAATTTCCTTGCAAAACAAATTTTGAAAGTACGATTCTCAACAACAAATATTATGAACTACATTAACATTATTTCGAAAACATTTTGTATTATAATAATTATTGGAGTCAGCATCAACTGTCAGAACGCTTATCTGTCAGAACGCTCATTTGTCAGAACGTGGCCAACTTCAATTCAAATCTGTTGACGTTTTCTTTCTTTCAATATAATTTCAAATTTTAAGATCAATAGATGGTGTAAGTAGGAAATTTTGACCGTTTTGACATTTGTAACTTGTAACGCAAATAACTCACTAATTTAAAATCAGTTAAATGACAAAATTTCTTTTTATTTGTAAAATGTTTTCAAATTATTAACGAAGAACGCATTTGGTATTAATTTTATTTAATAACAAATAAATATATGTGTATAAAATACATGTGTATAATATGACAAAATAGAAAATAATAAGAATTCATAAATGTAATACAATAAATAATAAATAAACTGTTACATAAAATGTGTCTAAAAGTTATGTATATTCGCGTCCGTTTATAATACAAACGGCGTGTAAAATATTATAAAATTGTTGTAATGTTGTACAAATTTGTTGCTAAAATTGTATGTATTTTGCATTTAGGACATTAATATAAACGATCTTAATTCTGTAATAAATAATTATTAATAAAATTATTCACGTTTTTTCACTATAAGACCTTTATCTTACATAAAAACTGTAAACTTATTTCTTTTCAATTAATTTTGTGTTTCGAAGCAAAATTTGCCTTTAAGGGACGGCGATAGAAAAATTTGTTTGACAGAGACATAAAAAGAAAAAAGCGAAGAGTAAAAGTGACAGCAAATGTTATATTCATTCGTTTCTCGTTCTTTTTTCTCTTTTTAATGTTTACTATCGCCGACCCTTAAGGTGAAATGTAGCTCGTATAAGTGCGAGAAAAACCAAACCTAATGGCACTACCATGTGAGTAAGAAAGACGAACCGAGTTTTCGCAACATTTCATTTTTAGAACAAACAAAACGTTTGTTTCATGAATAAGAAAAAGTATACATTGTCTTTTTAATAAATAGATTATTCATAAATGCGTATTCATTACTTAGCGTAATTAACATATAGAGTTATTTTTTAAAAATAAAGTAACAAATTTTGAACGTTTTGCAATCAGGTAAAGTAGTGAAAACTACGTGTAATACAGAAGTTTTCCATTGTATTTAACAAAAAAAAGTTAAAACAAATTGAAAATGTAATTAAATAAGTATGTAAAAGGAATGATATTCTGATTAAATATCTGAACAATAATTTATTTAACTAAATGTACAAATGATTTATTTGGCGAAATATTTTTACAATATAACTGATTATATTAATTCATATAAAAGTGCAATCTTTAACGTCTTCTTTAAAATCTTCTTCAAATTTCATTGATTGCTGAAGGTACTTTTGTTTGTCTGGAAAACACCTCCAAGCCTCTAGTATGTTCTTTCCAGGAAGACCTGACAAGTCTTTTATTTCCGCAAATATGTAAATAGCTTGAACAATTGTAAATTTTGGAACGTCAACCTATAGTAGAAATGATATTTAATAACTTTAGCATAAAAAGTGTAATTTGATTTCTATAAAATTAACACCAAATTTATAAATTTATTTTATCTAATTATACTTCTGTGGCAGTATGGAAAAACCAGTTAACTAGTTAACTGACTTTGTTCAAACAGTAAAATGTAAGATGAAACAGTCATTGCTGGGTATGAAAAAACTAATAAAATAAGTTAATACTATAACTATTATTGGAACATTATACATTATAAACGTTTGAAACATGTCTACAGAAAGTAAATATATAAAAATTAAGGCTGTTGTATACTTCAATCAAATTTGTCAAAAAGTGACTTAACTGGTTTTTCCATACTGTCACAGATTTATAAATTGTAAAAAGAATATAAAACGTTGAAAATTATTTATATACCAAAGGATGAAATATATTTCTTTCTGGTGACAATTCTATTTCCTCGCATGTATTTTGAGAACTGAATTTTTAGCCTTGGAACTGTTAATTTTTCATCCTTCAGTATATAAAATGCTACTACATATATTCAACGTAAACTTTTTTATTCTGTTTTTTAAAAAAGACTTAAAATTATGACACTACTTAAAAATTCGTTTATTGTGAAAAATAATTTCTTAAATTAAAGCGATTTTATTTTCTTAAAAAAAATAAAACATTTATTGTGGAAAATATCACTTTTTATACAAACATATTTATTCCTAATAAATAATCTTTACTTTGAAATAAAAGTATTTTCTTCAAAAAGACTGATAGTTCCGTTGATAATTCAAATTTTAAAGAGTTCAGTAATACCCAGAACATAACTAATAAAAAACATTCGGTACTGGTTCAATTTAAACATGTATATTTTCAAAGAAAGGAAATGTTACAATCTTTTACCGAATTAAAAATATTTATTAAATTAATATATATATAATTTTAAATAACTTAATGTTGAACTGTGTTTAGTATAATAAAATACATGATTTGTGTAATATTGACTTATTGTTTAAAATCAAACAGTATTTTGCAAAATATCATAATTTGAGTTTATAAATGTAAAAGTGTTAATTTTAAAAAACTTCATTTAAAGTAATCAAAACTTGTCGATGTTGCGTCAGTTACTATACATTTTTGTTTGATGAAATATGTTTATAATATTTTCATATAACGTAATAATTTAAACAAAATTCAATTATAAAATATTTCTTACTTTGGTTTCCAACAGTTTCACATCACTGTCAGAAATCATTTCAAATGACAGCTGACATGGTCTTTCTATAAACAAAATTTTTTTTTTCTTAATATATTTTAATTTACTAAATTCATTTTGAAGTTTTTATTAAGGTGGGTCCATCCATATTCATAATAACGTGTAGTCTGAAAAGATAATGTAAATAAAAACATAATTCATAAAAATAAAATTATATTAATTAAAATAATTCAAATTAAAATAATAGTATATAATAATGAAATAAAACATTAATCCATAATAAAAAGTAATAATTTTTTATGTTAAAACTGTTCATTCTCGCACATGTAGTATAATAGTAAATTCCACAATTAGTTCGAAAAATATATCTTATCCAACCACAAGGAAGAAACAGGCAATTATCTACAAGTACTTTTCTAGTACTATGGATAATTATTTGTTTTCTTCGTTTATGCATATATACTATTGTTCCTTTAAGAAAGTATTCCTTTGACTGCACACAAATTTAAGCAATAGACATGATAACATGAGTATAGTACGATTGGTCCCACCTTAAAAAAACGAATAAAGAATTTCTATAACTATTATCTAAGCTTCATTGTCCTTGTAAATTTTTTTTAGTTTTAAAAATTCTTCTGTAATTGAACAGAATAAATACTTGTTACATATTTTAAAATTTAAATTTACTAATAAATATTAATTCATAGCTATATTCACTTTATCTATAATTATACTATGTATTTTAATTTTCAGATAATGTAAAAACTCAAACCTTTGAAATTTGTTCGGTACGAACCATCCTCGGGACAATATATGTTGTCCGATAAAAACCAGTCATACTTTTGAACAAACCATTCACCTTTTGTTTGTTTTAAAAAAACTTGGTAAAAAGATGGCCACTTTTCCTAAAAAATATTAAATTTAAGTAACACAATTATTAATTTAAGTTTTGGGCTTTGACAAGCACAAAAATGAAAAACATTAAAATAATCATTAATTTCTCAACAAAATGGTATTATGGATATCTTAATCAAATACTATTTTTTTAATTTTATTATAACCATCCAATGTCATTATTTAATAATATAAATGTTATTAAAATTTTATTAAATTTATTTATATATACGAACCTTACTGCACTTAGTTTTGGGTTCACTTTCTGAGCCTTAAATATAATACAAAATTTGATTATTGTCTAAATAAATAAATTATTGTTTGATATAAAATATCTTTATACATAGATATATAATAAATAATTTCTTTTAAATTTATTTACAGAACAATTTTCTTCTAAAAAAAGTACTTGTGATTTTATTGAAGTTGGTGGATTTATTTTTTGAAATAAAAAATCTGAAAATCTTACTAAGAGACAAATTTTCGGTATTCTCTTCTATGAGATCTAAATCAACGTAATCGAAGTTTTCGAAAAAAGTATCTTCGAAAGTCAAAAGTGAATTTTCATCATAGTCATATGATTCTGCAGCTGGTTCTTCCAATATAATAGCATCTGATTGTTGTTGAATTTCAACATTTTCCATTTCATCGACACCAATCGAATCATTGGTACTAGAAGCATCGCTTTCATACGCTGGGTCTACAAGGCTTAACGGTTCCTCATAAAATTCAGCACTAATATGGCTTTCACTAACAACTGAAATATTTAATATAAAAATCTAAAGATCAGAACGCAAGCATTCTTTATTATTGGTATTATATTACAAATTCGGTTGAAAAGAGCACATTCTATTATATTATAAAAATGCTCTAGAGTTAATTTACAAATGAGAATGGTATAAGAAAACAATATTATAGAATTTGTAATACAAAATATTTTTTTGTACAAACTATAATGCAACTGATTAAAAAGCAACGATAAGCAAAAATAAGTGAAGAGTAAATTACGGACTGATAAAAAACTGTTTTTAATATTTTCATAAAATATATGTGTCTGTTTATTTTTTTTGTTTAGTTTTACTTTATTTTTGCTTTTTACTTTCGAAACTAATAAAAATCAACAAATAAATAAATAAATAAACGTATGTATTATGTATATATGCGTAAATAAATTAATAATATATAAATTCAGCAATTAATTTAATTATAAATGATATAAAATAACATTTAATAACACTGAGAAAGCAGTGGAGTAATGCATACTCCGAACCTATATTTGTCGGTGAACTGGATACTCCAATCGACGGTTATGAATCGGAGTTGTTAGTACGCGAATAGATTAGTCCGGCATTGACACTACTCCACTGTTCTCTCAAGCATTTTAAAAATATACACACGATTTAGGTAAGATCTGGCTTCTCTTCCTATAAGATTTCCTGCGAGAGAAAGAAATTCAAAAGGGGATATTTCTTTGTTTTCAAGTAATGTCCAGTAATTCCTTAAAAATCTATTTTTTAGCCTTTCGTGCTTCTTCACAACCGCTGGTCTAATGCAAGTTTCCAGTTGTTTTAGTTTGACCATCGTTTTGTTGCACACAATCAAGAGACCCTCTGTTTAAACATAATGAAAAAATTAATTTATTTTTATTACGAAGCTATTAAATGCCGACTCAGTATACCTTAACGAAGTTGAGTCGTTCGCCGTAAGTACAAGTTCTGTTATTTTCTCTGAATATTTACTTTGAGGTATTTTGACACTTGATGTATAGTATCGTTACATGATTTGATTTTCAATAAACATTAAATTGCAAAACCTTATGGTTATGAAAATTGATGTATTTTTTAAATAACTAAATATGAGAAATGCTTACTGTATTATGTCAAGATTTAATATGAAACAAATTCAAATTAAGTACGAAAAAATTGTAGAGGCAAACGTTTAGAACAAAGGTAACCTTAGAAAGTTAAATGTGAAGAAGTTCATTAAGTTATAACTTACGTTTTGATTACATATATTATTTCTTAGGTCTTATGTATATTTAACTTTAGTAATTGCAGATTCTTTCATAATATTAATTTACATATTTACTTACGAAGAAAAAGGGATGGCGATGGATTTTTCTTAAACAACTGGTTTAGCGCCATGTGATAGGATTCAGCTGCATTGTTGGTTCGACTCAACTGATTGTGGCATGAAAAGTTTTCTGGTCGCCAACGATCAAGCCAATATGATTTTACATAGTCCAGCACCTTGTTATATCTTTTTATCACATCACGCAAGGATTCAACAGCCTCTAAATTACGTACAACATTTCTAATCCTTTCGAAAGCATCCGCAATTTTGTCTGGGGGCAAGAGTGGCAATGCCAAGATTCGTTTGAAATTAGTGTTAAGTTTTTTCTTCAGGACTTCCACTTTCTGAAATTTTTCAATGTTCAATATTTATTTAGTATGTTAGACAAATAGTTCAATTAGATTGTTAATACATGTTAGGTTGATAGCACAAACTGAAGGCGAGTACATATTTATCAAACGAGTGAACAATTTTTTGTTCAACCAGATACTTTGTGTACAATATTTTTCAATACAAAGTGCGAAAAATGTCACTTTTCCGTATCTTTTGTATTTACAAGAGCAGCATTTTTCATTCAAAGCGTTGAAAAATATATGTATACAAATGGATTTATTAAATTAATAATTTTGTGTAATTACAAAAATCATACAATAGTATTGATTACTAATGTAAAATATTAATGATTTTATTTACATAAGTCTTAGCATCTGTTGCGTTGAGCTTCAGTTTTTCTATGGCCTGTTGTAGTCCTTCTTGTTTGCCGTATTTATAAACACTCTGTAAAAATGTATAATTGGAGAATTGGTTAAGTTTTATGTGAAAATAATAGTTTTTAAATTTTTTGTAACATTTAAATTTATATTAATAGCATATAATTATTTAGTAAATTTGAGCGATCAGTTAATCTGAACATTTAAACTTGAATAGTTTTTACAATTACTGTGTCCGAAAAATTGCAAAATTTGTAAAAAAATAAATAAATGAGTAAATAAATAAAACAAATACTAAATTTTTAACTTTGATTTGTATATTTAACGGTTTTAAATATTGTATAATTTGCAAATTTCTAAATGTAACCCTTAATAATATGCTGGAAACATATTATATTGTATTTAGATGAATAAATAATGTACACAATATTACAAAATGTAATTGTATATCTGATATAACAGGCATTTCAAAGTTAAGTAAAGGATTTTATACAATTAGTTAATGTCAAGAAAACTATTCATTTTTTATTTAACGAAACCGAAAGTTATATTTATATAAATATATTTAATGTTTCCATATTATACACTATTATAAATAATGGTAAATAAAACTATAATATTTAGAAACAATATGAATAAAAGTAATATAATATTAAAAAATGTAAAAATTGTTACTTGAGTATAATGAAAGTAACATTTTTTCTTTATAATTCCAATAAAAGCATCTTCAGCACCATCTCCTATAGCTGGCTCAAAATCTGTCATTATTGACGTAATATCCAAAGTTAAGAATAGTCGTTTCATTAATTGAAAAACTTTGCGATATGAAGCTCTATTCTTTCTGGTCATTAAGACCCAAAGCACAGGAATAGCCTAATATTTAGAATATAATTTTTATTACATTTATAATTATGAATACTTTAACAGTAAGCAAAAAATACAGTTATTGTTGTTATAGTTTTATTAACTTAATTTGTCTATTCTTTCAGAACAAAAACTCAAAAATAATGTCAACACCACTATGGAAGCGTTTAATAAGTATGAAATTAAAATAATTGAATAAATATATATGTGCAGTATTGAAAAAATGTATAAATATTTTAATGCAAAAAGTATGTTGGGAATGTATCAATATAGCAAATTTGAAGAACTAACTTTTGTTCTATATTTTAACATGACCGTGAAAAATTGTTTTTTTCTTGATCTTGGAGGAAACAAGCTTTTTGGCATTGGGTCGAATGTTGCGTCTGCATTCATTTCAAAAGATTCCTGATCTGATTCATTTATGTGATCACATATTTCAGGACTATACATTGCTACGCAACAGTTTTCGGGTTCGTCTATCAAGACCTCAGTCTTCAAAACTCCACCACTATATTTCAAATTTCTATCAACCAAATACTGTGCCAGTTCACGAAGAGATTTACACGAAGCTACATTTATGCCTTGTCGAAGCCATCTTTGTAGTGATGGTCTCATTTCATCAAACGTAATGCGAGAAGATGCTTCTTTGAATCTAAGAAAAGTTTGTAAAGTTTTAAAAACAAATTGGCACATCATATTTTAAATTTAATATATATTATATATACTATAAAATTATCAATTGAATTAAAACAGTAAAGAACAATTTTAATAGACTAGGTACATATGTCAAAGGAACTCAGCATAAAAAGTGAAAAACATTTTTTTTGTTAAACAAATGCATTAGTAAATTTAACTCTTCGTGTAAAACAGAATTTAGTGTTGTTTTTGTTAGTGTAAAATGAATGCAAAAAATATCTCGTTTTTTACGGATTAAAATTTAGTATTAACATTTCCAAAATAAAACTTATGATACAAAACGTGCTATTTTGCTCTTCTGGTTATTACAAACTTGATTTGACTCCGTATTAAATAAAATTATATTTCAGTAAAATTATATTCTGATATCTTATACAAGATTTTTGTATTGCTTAGTTCAAGGATTTATAAAAGAATCATTATAACAAACAAGTTTTAAATATATTTATAAATTAGATTAAAACAATAATAATATAAATATTTAATTTCATTATATTTGAAAATATATATTCTATTTATATTTGTAAAATTTTCCAAATTTTCACTTTTCAACAAATGTTTATACATTTACAGATGTAATATTAATACTATTTTATGTTAGAAATTAACTTGCCAATAGTTAATACATTAAATGTTGTTAATTTATTAAATTAAATTTTGTAACTTTTATATCCACATTGTATTACATTTGCTACATTTACTGATTTATATTTCAATCGAAATTCCAATTATTGATTTTTATATACAATTTATTACAAAAATAAACATGTTTATGATTAATTAATACAAAAAATATACTTTAAATTTTTTGGTAAAATAAAAATAATAAAAGTATCGAAAATGTTCTGATATAAATTTGTTTGAAACTTTACTTGTTTATATTAACTTATTTTATTGTAATTTGTTTATAATTAATTTACTCTTCTTTGCTCGCAACTTCATCGTAAATATGTTTTGGTTTAGCAAATGAATCTTTCGTCTTCATCCAAAGCTCTTGTTTGAACAAAAGATCTTTGAAATCATCACCACCTTCATCGTGGTTGTGTTCGATAGGTTTACCATCCTTCCCTTTTCTTAATGCAAACTGTCCATTTCTTTCATATCCTGTTACAGGACAGTTGTCGCGAAACTTGGAGCACACGTAGTATCTGAAATTGTTGAAATCTGTAAAGCAATACTCTTATACTTATAATAAATTATTGTTTACCCTTGATAACCATCATTATGTTAACTTTTCACAAAATTTAAGCAAATTGCGATCGTTTTTAGATCAAATTTTGAGTAAATTTTACGTCCATAAATTACGTTCTTACGTTTCACATCACATTTGTATACAATCTGGTTATAAGGTTACATACATAGTAATTAAAATATGTTTTTTATAAAAAAAATATTTTTATTTAATACTATTTTAACTTACTGAGTAAAGCCTACTTTTAACTTCTTTGTACCGTTTTTTATGAGTACATAGTGGCCAACAATTTTATATTGACTCAAATCATAAATGCACCTTTTTTTTTTGTTTTTTGGCGACCTTGATCTTTGTCGCGCACGACGTGTTTGCCCAGTAGTACGAAAAGGATTCATTTCTTGAATTTTTTAAGAAATCACATTAAATCATTTTTTACTTTAAACATTCAACACTTGGTAAACAAAGAAACAATTGCCAAACCGATAATGTTAGTCGATAAGCTGAATAAAACAAAAACGCATCACACAATATTTAAATATAAAATTTGAAGTTTTCAGACCATTGATGTATAATATTTTACTCAAATTTAATTACTCATTCGAATATTTAAAAATAAATTAAGTTATAATAGATTGTATTATATTTTTCGAAAATAATATGGATTGTATGTTTTTTTTTCTTATAATGAAACGAATAAAAGTCATCATAAACAAAAATCATAATCGAAATTATTAATAAAATAAAGTTAACATAAAGTAACAATATAATATAAAATAAAGTAATAACATAAAGTTTATTGTAAATGTTTATGAATATTATTATATGAAATATTGTAATAACCCTAGTAAAAATTGAACATATATGAAATTGTAAAAAACATATATAAGCCATATATGAAAATGCAAAAACATGCATGTATGGCGATATATGAAAACTCTTAAAACCATATATAACCCATATATGACCATATATGATCATATATAAACCATACATAGGTCATACAAAGACCTTATCTGTTTTCGTAAATCATATATGGTTTATTGACGATTTATTTTAAAATTTCCATATATGTTTTATGAAAAACTTGCGTGAATTTGTAAAAACAATATATGACCTATATATGGCCATATATAGATCGTATATGGTTTATATATGGTCATATATGTTTTTGCATTTTCATATTATATGGCTTTTCATATAATAATACGTTATATTTATGTAAGTAGTTTATACAATTCAATTTATTAATAAGTCATTTGGCCTCAATAGTCATCCATAAGTCTAGCGCCTGCCTAGCAAGAAAGAGCGGGGACTCGAAGTGTCTCAATATTTATATCTGGTGAAAATTTACGAAATATACGAAAATTAAGTTAAATTAACAATTGCGTTCTATTTGAATTAACCCTTTTTCCGTGCAAAGTTGGAAATCATCTATACATGTGTCGCATGCGTAAGCGATTGTGACGTTGTAGGTGAAATAGGTTAATTAAATTTATAACAATACACTAAGGTTTAAGATGTTGTACAATTTACAAAAAACTCCAATGCACATATAACAATTTTTGCTATTTTTGATGGTAACCTGAAGTATCCAAATAATAAAATATACCATGAAAGTGTCAAATATCGCTATGACATATAGTAAAAATTGTCATTATGTAAACCAAAGGACTCAGTTACCTTTAAAAATAGTAAATTATAACTTCTTTTCTCTCAGTGTAAATTACTCAAAAAAAGAGAACATGTAAGAAATCTCCAGTAATCGCCATGAGTTGTATGAATAGAAAAAATCATTTGTTTATAAAAATATAAACGAATACATTATATAGTTGAACGTTTTAATTGAATATATGAAAGAAGTTAAAAATAAAACAATAACTTAAATAAAACGCTACTTGAACGTTTATTTTAAAACATGTATATTTTTAATTTTTTTGTAATTTAATATGTATATTGTATAGGTATATAAAAATATTAATTATAAATGTATAACTAAAGGTATGGTTGAAAAAAATACTCGCACGAGATCTAATATGTTAAAATATCTAATTAAATATCTAATATATGTAATTAAATTTGCAAATGAAATATTGCATTATATCTGTCACCGTCAATACCCGATTTCAGTCAATACTAGTTTTGACCAGTAAAAACTAGTTTTTATGGAAAGCGTTCATGAGTACTAAGAGTCACTATTGAAAATTAGTTTGGAGGTATTCGTTTTGTAAGGTAAAATATGTATGACACCCCAAAGTTGGGCGTTGATCGCGAATCGGCGATTGTGATTGTTGCGGCAATAAAAGCCAACATGAATAGTCCAATCGATCGCCGTCGGGGTATCCACGGAGTTTCGCGGGGTGTTGGCGGAGGTAAAATGACAGCAAGCTATCAATTCGCGCAAGTTGTTTACCTTTTGATTCGTTTGACAAGTTTTCATTTCATGCGGTTATGTTTTAACGATTTGTGTCGCGAATTAATATAACGCGCTGGCATTACATAAGTTTTCGTCGCGCGGTTATGACGAGTTGTTGTTGCATCGCTAGTACAATACAAAACTTGAGCAACGACATAATAACTTTCGTCGCGTGGTTATATTGTCATTGCGTCGTGAGTATAATACAAATTGCGGGTAATGACATGTATAAGATA
>JABFPI010000180.1:0-11996 GCA_022817465.1 Embidobia sp. ZL-2020 | reverse complement strand
GATTATCGAAAAAGAGGCGAAAAATAATAGAAAATTAGCAGTTAACAAGTGTTCAATTTCAATATAACATTCATTAAATTGTTTATTAACAACATATTTGTCTATTAAAGCATGTTTTGCATATTTAGGTTAATATAACACCTAAATGGCGCTATCGTGGTGCATAGTCGTAGAGCTTTCAGACACATCGTAAATTCGTACCATGAGCGTTTTCATCACACACATTAAAGAACCCGTATGCGTCACATTCAAGCACCCTGAAACTTAATATTTATCGCATCACCGTCGAATTAAAAATTAAAAGTCCCGGTTTTTTGGTGCAAAACTATCAGAAAATCCGCTGAAAATTAACCTCCGTCAGCGCTTTGTCGTAGAATTGCAGGAGACGGTATTTTCGTCCAGTCATGTAAAATTAAAACGCGGACGTAATTTCAATGAATTTTCGATAACTAAAAGGTTCAACATATCGGGACAATAAAGGAACAGCTTGTATGTACTTTATACCAAATTTCTTGCGTGTTCAGCACGATGGCAATTTTTAATTATAGAGTTTATATTTAGAGAATAAACAAGGAATTAAGAAAGGGAATTATTAAAATCAACGAGAGAAGAGGACGTGATTTTAATCGATAATTTGCTTTTAAAATTTTGAATGGCGAATTAATTAAAAGAATTACGTATTTTCCAAGATATATCTAAGAGTAGAAAAACATTTTAAACTTTGTCAAATTTGACACTTGAAATTTCAAAGTTTTCCGACTTCAAGAAATGTGTTAAAACAATTCAAAGAATAAATTTTTGCAATAGAATCTAAATTGCTTCCCCGAAAGTAGCACTTAAGATTCAAGATACAAATTTCTTAACTTATATTTTTACTACTTAACAGAACACGTCTGCCTACATTTTATTTGTTTTAATTTTTTAATCACTACCCATCATGTTTGTAAGTGCAACCAGCATTTTTATTATTTACTGATTCAGTACACTTGTTTTAGACATTTAATCCGATTACAAATTTTAATGAATATTCTCTCTTGATGAACTACTTCATGATGAATATTCTACGATATCTGTCATCTACGAGATGTTGTCTTCGTTGAAAAGTCCGGAGGCTCATATTTTTATGTATGCAAATAAGGTCAAGATAGTAGAACGGACATTTTTCATGAAACTTCCAATTGAATAACAATATATTGTCACTTTGATCTATGAGTCATCTATTTGTTACAACACAAATCCTTTTATAATCCAAAATAAATGGTTCTAAAATAAATTTTAACAATAAATGTTATTTGCTATTATAACATGTACGACATTTGAAGTATCAGAAAAAATTATCAGGTCAAATTCGTTTTAAAATTTAAAGTAACATTGTGGATCTGTTTTAACAATCTTTCAATTTTTGTTGATTAATCCACTTTATAAATATTATTATAATTTTAAAATCTATTAATAATAATCAATTATAGATTACGTAAGCCTTATGAATTATAAGAGCTTAATACATAGAATGAGAGTTCTTATAAAAGAGTTAATTAAATAGATATTTTAACACAAAGACTAGTCAAGATCATACTTTTTTTAATTTGTTATACAGGCTGTTTCTAAGAATTAAAACCTCACTTTACATTATATACTGAAATTTAACTTTTTCTCTAGAATTTCACATTTCAAAATATAAACCTGCCAAGAATACCTGTCGAAAGTCAGTTATACGGATAGATCAAGTAAAGTAGGATATGCATTTCCATTCATATTGCAATGTAACACTTTACCAGTATAACTTATGAGTGAGAAATCACTTACAGAAATACTAACATTCAAGAACTAATATTTTTAAAAAGAAAATTTGTTAAAAATGATTAAAATTCAAAACATTCTTGAAATAATTCATAACTTGAAGAATGAAAATTTAAATATAAGGTAACTTTAGTAAAACGATTTTATTAACTACGGAAAGTGTGTCGTAATAAATGTTTTATATTTTCTTATACATTTTAGTTAACACAGAAAATGTTTAAGAATTTGCAAATAATAATGAAATATGCTGTTCATTATTTGTTCACATAGTAGGTAATATTGTACTCTTCGAGTGCGTCCGAATTTCCTATGTCAAAGGTTTCGTAGATACTTGAAAGGACTTTGTCACAAAACAATTTCTTTTTAGCGGAAACTATTCGTGCAATTAACTCCGTATGTAAGGAGCATATAATAATTAATAAACAAAGTTCTTGAGTTACAAAATTTGATCTAAAAAATACTTTATTAAGAAAATAATTGGAAATTAAATTTATAAATCAAGTAATAAATAATTGAATTAAAAGACGCGATACAAAGAATAATAAATATTATTTTAAAGTTGTAAATATATTGCCTCTAGAGTATGGTCCAATTAAAAAAGGTTCAACAAATTTCTAAAAATTTAAAATAGCTTTACTTTAAAATCAATTAAAGATACGATATATGAATCATGAAATTTTTTTTTAAGTTATGTACTCAAAAAACCTTATAATACGAATTTTTTTAAACAAAACTTAGCATTGTGTTGTAGAAAGTCATATTTTATTATAGAAACGCCACTTTTCATCATTTTATTTTTAATGATTTAATTTAGACAATGAAAATACGCAATTATAAAAGAAACACGATTTCATGACACACTCAAATCTCAAATTATATTTTTTGAAAACATACTCTTCTTTAAATAATTAAATTAACATATAAATTGAAATAACTTAACTTCTCAAATTTAGCAATAAAAATATTTCTGACAAAGTAATAATTGTCTCAATTTCACATAAAATACACTCCACTTCAGGAGATCATTCAAACTTCCTAAAAAACATTAGTATGAAACTTTTCTAATTAATAGCATCATTCAAATTAGGGATCGTTTGTAAAAAAAACAGATTGCCGTCAGGAGCGAAAAAAAGTTACTGCTTCTTTTAATCGGGTTAAAAATATGGCAGTGTCTCTAAGACGAAAGTTCTTCACAGACGCATACTGATTATAATTTTACCGTGTTATTTACAAAGTACATCGCAATATTGATGCAAACAGTGCAAATTATTATCAATAAACTAGTTACAATCATGCTTCATCATATAAATGCGTAATATAAAATATTAAAAAATTATTTAAAAGTTAATATTTATATTATATTTATAAAATTTTATATTATATTTTTAAAAATCTATCTATATTTTTATAAATACCTATCTTTGTATTATAAGAATAACTTCTCCAATCTTTATAAAATATGTTTTAAACATTATTTCCTTTTGTAAAAAAAATATGTTTGGCAACAAAATGAAATGATTAAATTGAATCGTTTAATGCACAGAAGTGAATCAAGACATTATCGCCGGAATGTTTTACTCAAATGTGCGATGTTTAAATTATTCCACATAATTACTAAAGATAATTATTAAATTAGTAAAGTAATTTATATTATTTTCCATTTAAAACAATTATCTCATATATTTATACATAATATATTATTTTCATTTTCTTTATTTTCAATTTTGAAAATTAATTTATTTTTTAGAATGTTGATATCAAAACATAAAAAAAAAGAATTTCACCAAAGCCAGATTTCTATTAGAAATTATGGGATACTTTGTCTGAATTGCTTAAAATCATTATTATTAAAGATAAATACTAGAAATGTTTATACATAAATAATTTTTAAAATAAATTTTTTGCAATTTATATTTACTTCGCTGCATTTATAAATATTTATAAAAATTTTAAAAAATGTAAATTAAATAACGATTCAAAATGCTATTTCTATAAATAATTTATTTTATCAAAGGATTTATTTATTTTTCCGCAATTATATCCTCTTTATACAACTTCTCTAGAAATATGTTATAAAAATCAATAAGTAAAGCAATAAAAAAATTGACTGCGATTTTATAAATAGATTACTAATTTTATGCGCGTTATGAAAAAAGTTCTTTCCTTATTTACTAGCATTTTCAATAAAAATACAATTTGTAGTAAATTAAAATAAGGAAAATAAATGTTTTGAAACCACAGTTTATGCAGCCATAAATATTATTTCCGTCAAAACCCGTTATCAATGTATGATAAAAATACAGAAGTTTTTAAATGCAATAAAGTTCAGTAACTTCTACATCTGGTACTCAATATTTATCGTGCATCCAAGATCGTATTAATTCCTGTTTCCTCAACGCACGTGTTTCGATAAGTAAATTTGAAATTGTACCACGTGATGTCAATTCTTTATCAATTGAAAACAGGGTTTGCTTTTGGAAATCAGATGTCGACGCCGGTGATCGGAAGGGCTTATTTCCGTAGAAATGTGGCTGTAAAAGCCGCTGAATGGGGCGTTGGCAAACTCCGACTACTTCACCTTTATCCTATTCTCGCTTGAACGCACCCTATAACCTGCTGAACCTTTTATAGATCTCTTAAAAATTGGCGAGAGTCTTCTGAAGTTACAAAGAATACTGAAATAATATTAATGTAAAAAAAGGGTTTCAAATTACATAACGATATTGCTATTGTATTTAAGTAGCACATCAAATTTAAGCTATTGTGAAAATAATTTGATTAGAATTTTATTTAGCAATTAGTTTGCTCTGATTTTGGATGAATGCAAGATTTGTTTTTTAAGTTTACGTGTTTAATTTGTTTGTAATATTTCACATTTTTTTAATGCAAATTTGTACTGCCTAGATTAAATTAATCAACGTAACACGAAATTAAGTATCAAATTACTCTTTTACCTAGTAAATGATATTTTTTATTGCAAAATTTTATAATCGATTGAACATAATACAATTTATAAAGATTTTTGAAGATGAAAATATGTTAATATTTAGATGTAGCGAAATGGCATAATTATATGTTCAAAAATTTAATAGAGAAATTTCGAAAACAATTTATTAATAAAAATTTACACTTAACGGATGAAAATTAAATTTACATGAATAAATTTTAACAATTTTTCTGCATGTTTTAAAATTTAATAATTTGTTTAACAGTTTTATATAAATTTAAAAATATGCGTAAAAGAGCAAAATTATTAATATGATAAATTTAAAAACATATGAACAGTATAAAAGAGAATTTTTTCTATTACAGAAAATGCGCATTTAATAGTCCGTTATTGATATTAATACTAATAATATTTTTGTTTGTAGTATAAAACTATTTTGCAAATTAACTTTTATTTTCATTTTTTTCTTTTTTTTACAAAATCAAATTAAAGATATCGGTAACTTATAAAAAGTACCAAGTTTTACACAAATTTTTTAATGAATATGTCGGGTTTGCAATATCAGCTTCTAAAAGTTTGCCCTACTGCAAACTCGAGAAACTAACAGATGTTCTCTGAAAACGAAGTTTCGTCTCGCGGCAGCAAACACAATGTAGGATTACGCGTAATTACGACAAGTCGACAGAACTTTTGTTTATGCGTCGACATGTTACCTCAATCCGATTAGACTGCCGACAAAAAATAAAAAAAGAAGTAATTTTATTAATTTAGAGAAAATACATCTAAGCCAATTTATTCTGAATCGTACCTAATATTCTTAATACTGTCTTAAAGTTTGTGTAACATTTGAATAAAATGTTTATATTGTACTATTCGCATAAAATTTGCATGGAATTTTCTTTTAGCTGCTGACGGCTTACACCGATTTAAAATAGACAAAATTCATGCAATTGAGTTGGAATAAAAAATAATTTTACATTCAAAATATATTATTTTTAGAAAAGGAATTTTTTATGATAAAATATTTTTGTTTTAAAAGGGATTATTTTCTCTCAACAAAAAAATGAATTTTTCATTAAAGTAAATGAAGCAGAAAAAGAATTGATTTTTTTATTAAAGAAATATTTTTGAAAATGTGAGAATACGCTATTACGAGCTGAAATACATTTAATTATTTATATTACTGAAACATATATGAAAAAATAAGACATGACATTCATGAAAGTTGTATCGATCATTTTGAAAACTCAACTGCAATTTGAATTATAGTTCAGTTCATAAAACGTAACATATTCGCGAATCACTGCAGTTTAAATGTCAAACAGAAAATGTCGTATAATGAGCGAAACGTGAAATGCAGAAAAATCTATCATTTTATGATCATAGCCGCAGAGGATTTCAGATAAAATAAATCAAATTCCTACTTCTTACAAACATTTCTGTACGTTTTTAATGTTCAAATATTTTTAGTAAATAAATTGATTATATTTATATAAACGTACTGTTTATGTCTTTATAAATTGGTAAACTCATCAAATCAAATGATACAATATTTATAAAACAGAACTTACAAAAAAGCAACAAACAGTAAATTTACAATGTAAAATATAAACTGATTTATAATTTAATAAGACGTAACAAACAATTTTTTACTTCTATAATATTAGTCTCGATTCATCAAATAGTCATTTCGGAAATTACTTTTTCGTTTTATTTTATACACTGAAACATAATTAATTAAGAATATTTTTTATTAATTCAAAGACATTTGATTGAATAATGAAGAAGATTATGTTTCGTATTGATCAATAATTTAAGGATAGCGTTTGTCATTGAAATCAGCTAATAGAAGAAGTTGACATATAAAATAATAAAATGTTGAGAATAAACATTTTTTATGACATATTTTAAATGCCTTACTTAAATACTTAAATCTATTCTTATAACTTATGTAATCCCAATTTTAAAACTTTGTCCTGTAGAGACGATATTGATTACGTTGGTTATCTCGGCTTCGCCTCGGGCTGACAATTCGCTCTCTAACAAACTTTCTCGCCTTGTTGATAAATATACTATTAACAGCTATCTCTTTGTAGATAAATGATGACAAAGAAAGATGATAAAGGAATTTAATTTTATTTTCAAAATGATGACAAAATTAAAAAATTTATTCTCTTATATTTAAAATATAATTCTCTTATATATAAAATATAACGATATTTCAAGAATGTGCCTTTTTTTAAATTAGACTCGCACTCGGTCAAGAATTTTCTACTCTACGTCCCTTGGGGTAAAATATACCATTCTATCACACGTGCTCGCAAAATACAAGTTTGCGCCCTCTGAAGCTCGATGCATAATTGAATTTCATTCCCTAGGGAGCGAAATCCCCCGTAGAAAGCAAAATCGATCTCAAGGGAACGAAATTCAACTTCACCTTCGCTTCAGAGTTTAAAATTGTATTTCACATACAAATTATGACAAAAAATAACACACGTAACACTAAGACGAAACGGCCTATACGCTCAGTCAAGAATTCCAACTCGTCGTGCGTAATTAGTCGTTTTACGCTCTTGCTGCGTAACATACTATTTTATTAAATTTTATTTAAATTTTCTATTTAAATTATAGCAATTATCAATGATATATTTTTAATGTTGTGTTGCAGTACAGGACATAAAAATGTCTGTGGAAGTTAGGTCTGCTCGACCTACAATGCCAACTGTGCCACAATCAAAGAGGCCTACTATATTAATTTATCCTACAGGTAAATTTATCTTTATTCGTTATTATCAAATATTCATGTAGATTATCTAAATTAAATAATAAGCTCACTTGCGTTGAAATATTTGTATATTCTCACAATTATTGTTATAATTACTCTACAATTTCATAAACATGCAGGTATTTCTCAATTAATTTGAAGATTTACTAATGTCCATGTACTCAAAATAAAACATTAAACATCATGATTTTTTAAGTTTAAAACATTATTTAATTTTGAGATATTTTTTATTTGTAATTATTTAAGAACATTACCATACTTATTAGAATTATTTTTCGTTATCAATTTTGGATTCAGATTATCGCCTCATTCATTCAAAGCTTATACCAATTATTTGAATCAGCTCGTCTGTAAGAAGCTTCCACATTTGTTCACCTGACAGCAATGAAATTAATAAACAACACTCGTACATTATATAATTATTATAACTACATCAAAACATGAGCAAGACATTTTCAACGTTGTTTGATAAAATACTCCTTCCATGTGGATAATTTATTTCATAACTATATTCCGTTTGATATTTCCAACTTGTTCTGCCTTATGACCTGGAATTCTGTTTAAAAATGTACTATACAAGGTAATATTTAAAATGAATTTTGAAATAATTTTAAATTCAAAATTATACAATTTCGTCACATATGACTGCACATGGTTTCACAAAAATAATTACATATTTAATGACGTTAACATTCATTTAACAATTTTGATATTTTGTTTCGCTGTGTAAAAAGTCATATTCTCCATTGCATTCTTACTTAATAATATATACAGTTTTTTCAAGCAACTTCAGACACGAAGTAAAAAAATTTTTTCATATCATACACTGAAAATAAATCACATTTAAGTTTTACAAATTGTGCGTATTTTATAACAAAGAAAGTTCACTCTCAAACCGGTAAAAGTGTGACGATCCTGCCAGGATCAATATTGAAAATAAGATATTGCCAATTAAACATGCTTGTAAAACTTAATTAAAAAACTATAAGCCAATAAATGGAAAAGTGGCAAATGACAATTTGCGAATCGAAAGAAAGCTGATTGTCAAGTGCATGAAAGCAAAGTTGACGGATCGTTTTAAATATAAACTACTGCAGCCGAAGCAAGTATCTCCTTAGTTGCGGATTCTTTACATCCCAAGCACATCGCTCCCTCGAAACGAACACTTAGCCGGTTAAACAAGAAATGTCTGTGCATCATACCTGCAGAGAACGAGCAGAGTAGGCTCACTTCACCTCTCTAGAGCTCATTCGTTTGCGAATCACGTAGTGAGAACAATGATACTCTGACGTCTCATTGTTCAACATTTTTTGTCTAACTTTTACAATTCAATTATCATTTTTTTACACATTGTTTCTTCATTGTTCAACTCGATTGCAATTCGAAATAAATCGTTTTTGTTGTATCTTAAAACGAACACAATTCAATTAAAGAACAAAAAAATTATTACAATTAATTTAGGCAATTTATTGATTAACACCAAAATAAAAGAATATTTTCAGTAAATTTTCAGTGAAAAAATATAATTTTAAAATTGCTTGCTAAATGCCAGAATTTCATGAACACGTTGTAAAATAGAAAGTTACATAAAATTCACACAAAATTTTATAGGTACTAAACAAAGGGTAAATTTCAATTTAGCAACAAATAAAACTAATCTTTTCATAAAATTTCATTTATTATCTGCAACTTGTACAAAAGTTTTCACGGCGTAAAGTTTAGTTGGTTTTGAACTTATTTCATTTAGCACATATAATATTCGTTAATTAAACACAATGGAAACTTGTCGACAGAACGATCGGTTTTTACAGCTGTCGTTAAAGAAATTCGATTTCCTTATTTTGGGATTGAAGCAAAAAGGAAAAATATACCGAACCCAGTAAAGAAATGCTGTTCAGCTAATGAAAGCAGTTTCAAAGTAACGATGAAGATATAATTGAAACAAAGCAGTCCGTATCACTTTGATCCGTCAAATTACCAAATATTTTTGCAGCTACGTGCGCACCAACAGGTCCAATAACACTAACTAGTTTACCAACTGGTAAATAAATGGAATTACATCGAGGCACGAAAAATCGAATCCCACAATTCAGTTTCGTTGCCATTCCTTCGTCAGTCGAATCTATTAAAGCAAAGTTAATTATGCAACCCATATTATGCACGCGGTAGGGTACAGTTTGTTGTCACGTTCCATAATTGGAACGTCAGTATTTAATACCTCGTAAATTCAATTATAAATGTGAATAACACACGTGTAAGTCGGCAATAGCTGAAATTTACATCGTTTGTACGGAAAATTGAAATTTGCATCATTCGCATACGAGGCATAATGAAATTGGATGTCTTCTGTAACGACAAAAAGTCAGCTATTTCTTGCCACCCAATTCACAATCAAAATTTATATTCATACATTCTACAAATCCAGCCTAGTTATTATCTTCGTAATTTAGGAAACTAATCATAAAAATTACATTTTTAAACATAAAATTACTAAAAAGTAGCTCATCGGAAGGAAAAATGGTCATTCCTGAAAATAATTTATTAACACTTATTCAATATTTAATCATTATTCATAAACTTAAAAAACATACTGAAATTCATTAAATAAATTTTTATTTTATTCTGTTGCATTAATATATGTCTTCTTCAATAATAATAGTAATTGAAAATGGCAATCCTGCCAGAATATGTTGCGTCAGTCAAATGTCATTACAAATTTGAATTTAATGCATTTGCATTGAACAAAGTTTCGTTGCAACTAATTAACTCATCATTAAAAGGTATTTACATTCTACGAAAGATACATCAAACAACTATAATGTTGCAAATAAACGTCCGAAGGACCTTTGGCGATTACATCCTGAATAACAGAATTGTGTTATAAAAAATGACACCTCGTTACTTTCCCTGCTTATCAACACAGATAACGCGAGAAAGGTCTCTTTTATTGCGTAATTTTTAAGCAAGCTTGTTTTCGCCGATTACATGTCCAATACATGCACCGCTCCCTTGATGTAGTTTACCGAACAAACCGACTGTCGCGTCCACTGATAACGCGGCAGAATTAACTATGCAAAAGGGTAGTCATGACTGACATCAATTAAACCTTAAGCTTTGTACCCCGTGTGTCACATTTGCTTGACTATCTGAATTTTTAATCATCAATCAACGTTTTTTTGCTTAATTAGATTAAATGCTCGATTACGTTTAAAGAATGAGTCTGATTAATTAGCACGACTACAAAGAAAATTGAAAATGAAATTTAAACTAGTAAAACAAGACATTTTTGTATTATATATTACGGATGCTCGTACATGCACATTTTTTAAACAAACATTTTTCATGGTAAATAAATCTTATTTACAAAAAAATGAATTACTGTTTTTATAATTTGAAAAATTCATGTATGTCTTAAAAATGAGTTCTAAATACATAAAACATTATTATCAGTTACAAAAACAAGTTTAAAAATGCAGTTGTAAGATATGATAAATTTAAAAAGCCCGCTAGAATTATGACGCCATTGTTCCGGATTGTATGCAAAACATTTTTTATCTCTACAAAAATATTATGTAAATAATATTTTTCTGGGACAACCTTATTAGTATAATAAAACCAATAAACAAAAATAAAAATTTATTTAATTATTTATTTATAAAAATTACTTATATTTTATTTTATAAAATATAACTAATTTTATTATATAAAAATGTATTTATATATTTATTATTTAACAGATGAAGTCAAAAATCAAACATACAAAAAAATTAAATTCAACTAAAAAAATTATGTTACAACATAAGAAACGCCCTAATTTTTTCGATTAATGGATTTCGCGGGCACATTAATATGTATACGAGACACACTTGAATATGTTGTTGCACCATAGGCCAAGGTCTGTTAAATTGCCTAAATAACGATTTTGTGCAGCAACTTCGGAACGTCAGCATCGACCTTTGTAGGATAACACGAAGGATAAGCATCACGTGTCCTAATTGCAAAGCAAGTTAAAATCTTGACCGGCCGGATTACGACAGGGTTGCTTTAATATTTTTGGAGTCGATTTAATCTACGTTTAATGAATTAAACAGTTCGGCCTGAAAGTGATGTTTAAACACACATATCGCTTTGCAAACATTTTACAAACGTATCACTTTGCAAACATTTTACAAACATTCGCATAGACATGTTTTTGTATTATATATTTATGTACTAAATGGAATTTAAAACAGAAATTAACATGTTAAGATTATACAAATTTTACGCTCGATGAAATAAAGTTTGTACAAAAAAGAAATTAACTGAAAAGATTGTAATTATCCATTTGCTGGAATGTTTTTTTCAATAAAATAATAAAGGAAATGACAAACAATTAGTAATTTTGTAATTTATTTCCCTTTATTACCTACAACTGTAATTCACTTGTGTCAGCAATTTCTATGAAATGTAATTTTTCCGATTAAT